>CANNZV010000787.1:410874-630236 GCA_947561585.1 Caprella mutica
GGATAAAAAAATGCAAGTCGTGGGATAAAAAATGTGTGCTGTGCGATAAAAACTAAAAGCAATGGGATTTAAACAGGGTTGGCAAGGTAGGTTTCCCCCAAAATTTGGGAAACATGGGGGAAACTGAAAAAAACATTTGGGGGATTGTGAATCATCAACCTATATTAATCATCATTCATTAGAGATATTTAAATATTATAATTTTGGCAATTATGATTTTTAATTGATGAATAAAATAATTACAAGTAGTTATACCAATATATTATTCATTTATTGATCATTAGACTCAATGATTCATTTGACATATAGCTACTGTAATACATGTTAATGGTCAATATGTAAACTTACATTTATCATTAACAGACTACCAAGGTTTCCCCCCAAGTTTCCCCCAGTTTCCCCTGGGGGGAACTAAAAAACCTCCTTGAGGTTTCCCCTAACCAACCCTGGATTTAAAGCAAGCCGTGGTGGAAGGAGCAATTACTACCTAGATTTAGTTACTTATTAACAGACCGGGAATATTTGATCAAGTGAAAATTCACATTTGATGAGCCGCAAAGTTTTGAAACTCTATATAAATGTCTTTTAGAAGACCGCGAGTTTCGAAAAAAATTCACAAAGAATGCAATCTGGCGTGACCCTAGTGCAAATTTATGGTGTTTTTTTTAGCTTTTTCAAAAAGTCAGTGGAATTTTGTGCACCAAATACAGACTGGCATATACTGAGCCATGTTTTAAAGTATGGACAAAGTCGCCAGTATATTGGCGACTTCTGAGGGGTTAAATAAGTTAGAAAACCTCTAACAAGTAAATCACTCCTAAATAGTCTCAAGAGATACATATGCATCAGGCATGAAGCATAAGGATGTTTCTCAGTGTAAAATCTTCACTAGGAAGTTAAATTTGTCCTTTAAAGTATCTTAAATGTTGTGACCTGGATCCATTTTTTCATTAAACTGGTGACTTCTCTTCCACACTTCAAAACATGGATACTGAGACGGGCAGAGACGGCTACTCTGCATAATGATGATGTGTCTCTTCTCAGACTTCTCCTGCTCCCGCAGAGATTTTAATTTGAGAGACGGTTACCTATTCTCTGACTCTCCGCAGCAGATTCAGAATCTCTCGCATTTAAATTAATGGTTACATAGGAATTAATTCAAAATCTCCCTCAGAGGCTCAGACTCTCACCAGTATGCAGAAACTGGTATAGTGCCATGTATCAAAGTGTGGCAGGAAATTCGCCAGTTTGGTGAGAAACTGAAAATGGATCAAGGTCGCCACATTTAACCCTTTACCGTCAGCATTTTCTGAAATGAATTAAAATAGACAAATCTTATTTTTTTGAACTTTAATAGGTATGAGGATACAATGTAAATGAAAGGCATTCAAATTTTTTTTAATAAGAGAATTACATTAACACAACTTTGAGATCCACTTGGTCACATAACATGTTTATCTACTATGGCTTTGAAAATACATTTGGTCGAATGACTAGAAATAATAATACTGAAAAATCATAATAACAATAAAATATATCAATATATCAAAAATGTATATATATAATCCTTTATAAACTTATTCCTCATATGAACAGTTAAACATATTCCTTACATATAGAACATAAACTAGCTTTTTTCACTATCAGATTCCATTTGAAAATAATAACTATGATGTGTGAATATTTCCTACTATCAATGTTGTTGTATATGTTCATTCCATATGAAATTAGTGAAGCAGTTGCGTGATTGTTCAAAGCATAGATGGACGTTGCATTTTTTGCTGAATACCATAATTCGTCCTGTGCATCCCGGCATTTTACACATTCCCCGTCTTCCAGCAAAGTCAGGAAAATGGTCAACTTTATCTAACCTGATATCCTCTTTGGGAATCGGTCTTGTACCTTTACCATTCATTTTCTTAGCTTTATGAGCTTTCGTAACAGAAGAAGGACGTCCTCGCCTTGTAGAACTAGTAGATTTACCCGCAAACAATAGTGAATTTGAGGGTCTCAACTTGAACTGAGATAGAGAGTTTTGTTTTCTCCTTGATGTCTGAATTTCATCTGCTGCCCTTCGATAACACAACCAACTGTTTGCAACAGCCATATCCATCATATGAAATATGAGCCTCATATAAAATTTCTTTGATCGAAAAACCATCCTATAGTAAGAAAGTAACTAATCGTGAAGATCTACTCCTCCCATATGTTTATTATACATTTGAACCATGTGAGGAATAGGAACATTGATATAGTCCTTGACTTTCTTATCATACTTTCTAGCTTGTTCAACAGGTGAGGATGCAACGAAACTCGAAGCCAAACAAACCACCCTGTTATCATACCATTTGATAGCTGATATTGTTGTGTCTCCTATATCCGAATGATGCTCATCAAAAGATCCTCGTCCTTCAAGGGCTAGTTTCTTATCATCTTTGAACGACAAACCTGGGATTCTTCGCGCCTGAATAGTTCCACAAACCCAAATTCCTCTCGTCGCCAAATGTTCTATCAAAGGAATTGATGTAAACCAGTTGTCTATGTATAACTTGTGATTTACATGCTCTGGTATAGTCTCTGCTAAATTTAACACAGAGTTGGAACTAGGTCCCAGATCAGGTACTCCATCTCTTCCCACTGGCAATATCTTCCCACAATACGGGAAAAAATCATACACCATTCCTTTATGGTCTGCAAGGACGAATAATTTATATCCCCACTTTATTGTTTTTTTGGGAATATATTGCTTCAGCGATGAAGTACCTTTGAAAGGTACCATTTGCTCATCAATTGATGAGTGTTCTGTTATCGGAATATTTTTGAATTTATCACGTAGGTAATCCACTAACTGTCTAACCTTTGCTAGCCTATCAGTTTGATTGATGGATAAATTATCTACCAAGTGAAAATTGGCTTTGATATCTTCCCATCTCTGTCTGCTCATCACAGTCGCAATAGCTTCACTTAGAGAACCAGCTGCCCAATGCAAACAAGTGTCACTTATCTTGGTCAAAGACATCCTCATTGCAATTCCAATCCATTGTTCTAGTTCCTCTCTCGAAACATTCAATGGCTTGTTCGGATTCTTCTGTATTGCATAAATGTTACTTTGATAAACAATTTTATCAAGCAGTTCATCTGTGAAAAATCTTTTGAAATAACTGATTGGTAAACAATTTACATCGTTGTCATCAGTGGGACCACCAAGGTATGTGGGAAATTGCGGACGTATGTCAGTATTGTTAGTTCCTTTCCACTCATTATTCAGTTTTCTTTTTTTACGCTTTGGCGTTAGTTCATTTTCCAGATTTTCATCAATATGCAAAATAAGGGGTTCCTCTCCATTTGGAATGTTTTCCACCTCATCATCACTAACTAGAGGAGGACGATATTCAGGATCTTCAATGTCGTCATCATCAGATGTTATGTCCTCAGAATCGCTACCGAAAAGATTCTCAGTTACCCTTTGTGCAATTTTACTTGGTCGTTGCTTCTTCAAGTAAAAAGTCCGAGCTGCAATCGCGTTGGAAGTACCTGAAAAAAGAAATTACTTAGGTAGCTGCATACCCAAATATGCAAAAATGAAAATTTAACTAATTGCTAACTGAACTAACTATATAAGTTTCACAGAAAATAATTGATATAATATTACTAATCATACTAGCAGGTCAACTGCTGATGAAAATAATTGATTTCACCAAATAAAAGCTGATATAAAATGATTAGGGTTACTTCACAATGTGTCATGTTCTGCAGACTGGCATGAAGTAGTGAAGTTTATCCGGCGACTATTGAAGCCTTTAAATTGGTCTTCTGAATTATCTGGCAACAAATTCATAATTAATTCCTATGTTTGCATGTAATTAGTGGAGAGATTTTTGCCCATTTAGGAGAGAATTTGGAAAATCTTTGCAGAGAAATCTCCATAAAAATTAAATATCGGGAGTCTGATTGTGCATGCTTTGCAGACTGGCAGTCTGGCCATATTCTGCAGACTGGATCCTGGCCAAACTGCAGGAACTGGTAAACTATTCTCCAAGAAATCCTCTATTTTGGCTTCTGTTCTCAGTAAAATACATGTAAATATAAGAGGAAATTAAGGATAAATCGCACAGAAAATGTTAAGTGTCCCATATTCTGCAGACTGGGATCCTGGGACTCTCAGAGATCTCCCCAGTCTGTATAGGGTCACGCAGGTAAATTGCAGCCCTTTAATTTTTAATTGCGGCTCTCACAAGAGAATCTCTGAAACATTCTGAACCAAAATTACTTTGAAATGTTGCATAGCTATCATAATAAGCACTGTGCATACTACAATTTATTACTTTGTTTGTAATGAGTGTTTTGAGGCTATGACGTTTTTGTTGTTAAAGGCTGCAGTTAGTTAGAGAGCCGCAATTTACCTGCTTGACCCTAATGTGTCTCTTCTACCATGTTTTTAAGTGTGGCAGGAAAGTTGCCAGTTTAGAGAGTAAATGGATCCAGGTTGCCACATTCAAGATAATTTGGCTTCCTAGTGAAGATTTTACACTTGGAAACATCCTTATGCTCCAGTCTGTATTTGGTGCACAAAATCCCACTGACTTTTTCAAAAAGCTGAAAAAATCCACCATAAATTTCCAGTAATTTGCTAGTCTGCAAAGCATGCATAATCAGTCTCCAGATATTTAATTTTTGGAGCAATTTGTCAGAATTTCATATTTCTCTCCTAAATGACCAAAAATCTGAAAATTCTCTCGACTAATTAAATATAAACATAGGAATTAATTGAGAAATTCTCGCCGGATAATTCAGGAGACTAATTTCAAGGCCTCTATAGTCGCCGGATAAACTTCAAAACTTCATGCATCTTTTGCAGACTGGGTAATTTGGCTGATCCACCAACATTTTCCCTATTTTTCCACCAAAAATTAATGGTAACATAGGAATAAATAGCTTTACCATGATATACAGACTGGCTTTCTAAAATTGGGCTCAGATTTGTAGCTGAGACTGAGAGAGTCTTGGAAAAATGTTCCATATTCTGAAGTCTGGTGACAGACTGCAGAATGCGGAACATTTTTTCCAAGACTCGGTGACAACCAGTCTGCAAAGCATGCATGCACAATCAGTCTCCAGATATTCAATTTTTGGGGCAATTTCTTTCTAAAGATATTAAAATTTCTCTCCAAAATGGCCGAAAATCTCGAAATACTCTCTAATAATTATATGTAAACATAGAAATTAATTAGAAAATTGTCGTCGGATAATTTGGAGATTTATTTCAAGGCTTCAATAGTCGCCAGATGAACTTCATGCATCTTTATCAGACTGGTGAGCACAATTTTAATTCTCTGCGGAAGATCTTTAATTAATTCCTATGTTACCAATAACCATTAATTCAGCTTCGGGATCTAGTTTCAGAGAATGTTTATAGAGTCGCCAATATATATATATTTTTGTTTCAAAAATTGGTAGGTACCTAATGGCTAATGCTGTTGCCAATCACCAAAATTTAATTGCAATTTTGAAAGTCGTCTGTCGTCAATACTCAACACCTAGTTATAAAATCATCAAAAGTAAACATAAATATTTATGTCATGCGCGTTTCAGTTGTTGTTGTTGTTTCTTTCACTGGAACGGGATTGCGCTCATCTCAGTCACCAGGAGACATCAAGGGCAGGGGGAGGGGGTGTGGGAGGGGAAAGGAGGAGCGGCGGGAAGGGAGCGGGGAGATCCGGTGGGGCAGGGGGAGGCAGAGGAACGGGTGGGGTGGGGGGATGCATGGGAACGGGTGGGGTAGGTGGTGGTTCAGGAGGGGGTCTCGGGAGGTGTCCGAAACTGGGGAGTGTGAGGAGGTGTTCCGCCACTGCTCCAGGGTTGAGCCAGAGGTCGATTGGCGAGAGTGAAGTGGGGCCCGTCTCGCAGTTGAAGACATGATGCACGGTTTGTTCTCCCGAGCCACAGTCAGGACAGGTTGGCGAGATCGTCCTCCCCAGCCTGAACCTATAGTCCCCCAGTCTGGAGCAAAAACAGATCACGTTTCAGTGATCTGCAATGTCGACCGAATGTACTGATCAATAGTTTGTGCAGCCATCGATTGATAGCGTAACCATCGATCGATTGCTACACGTTTGAATGATACGATTTTTTTTAGGTTGTACATCTAATTGGTCCATTTTATCGCAGATATCAATCGACAGTGCTGCGCATCCATCAATCTATTTCTGCGCGGTCGAATGTTACTGATTTTCTTTGTTTATGCATTTAATTAATCATAATTAGAGGTTATTTAAACTCTGCGTTGAATTTTTTTTAGTTTTCAAGCTTTCGAATAGAAAGATTTCTATTCATCATCAGAAGGATGGAAAACCTGGACCTGACAATGAATTTTATGACCAATGGTTGTATCTTGGATACTGTCTTTCTATTTCAGCTTTCTATCCTATATTTTATCATTATTAATTAATCTATTAAATATTAAAATATGAGACAAAAATTAGAGATTTTTGTTACTACCTGTATAGCTCTTGCTGACTACATAAATTCTCTAGAATAATTCTACTTTCCACATAGCTATCTGTAACAAAATAAAATGTGTTTTATTGTTCTCAAGTGTCTTCTTGTTTCTATGTATGTCTTCTATTCCTAATGCGTTAATTGTTGCTATATGCATATCCTCTTGATACATATGTGTCCTCTTGATCCTAAGTATGTCCTGTTTATCCTATGTGCGTCCTATTGATCTTATGTGCGTCCTATTGATCTTATGTGCGTCCTATTGATCTTATGTGTGTCCTGTTGATCCTATGTGTGTCCTGTTGATCAAAAGTGTATCTTGTTTAGAGATGCACCGATACCATATTGGTAATTGATACCAGTACCAATTAGTTATTTTAAAATCCTTGTAACCGATACCAATACCAAGTCCGATACCAGTTCTTTTTTAAAGTGTAATATTCAAGCCTAAGACACCAAAAATATTAGTTCTAGGTTCCAAACTATTTGGAAATTGAATAACTTCAGTGACAATTTGATCTCATTGAAGTTTTCACTAGGAATATTCGTTTTCACTTGTTCATTGCATGGTCAAGGCCCACTTCACACTTGCATCTTTAACAGCACAGAAAATAATCTCTACTTAAAATGTGTTCACACATGTGTTTTTCATCACTGTAGTAAAAGTTTTGTGTGTTACTTTTTTTCCAAAATGAAAGTGTAAACACATTTTAAGAATAGCTTTTTTTCCGCGCTGTTATGAATGCAAGTGTGAAGCGGGCCTTAACCATGCAATGAACAAACGAAGAACAAATTTTCCTAGTGAAAACTTCAATGAGATCAAAGTGTCACTGAAGTTGTTCTATTTTCAAATAGTTTCCAAGGAAGAAATGTAAGCACCCTGTATTAAAATGTCTACTATTATAATATTTTTCTTTTATTCACTGCCTTTCAGTAAGTAAAATCACAGAGTTAGCTCTAAGAATAACCTCTGTGCAATGACCAAAAAAATCACCCTCAACTTTGCCTACCTGTTCTTGAACTATGTTCATCAGTTCCAAATTGTTTTTACCTGTTAATAGTACAATAAGAGGCGGAGAAAAAGAGACCAAGATACAGTTTTTTCATCCAATGGTTAACGATTTACAAGTATTTGAAAAAGAGGACACATTTTTGTGGCCCATACTGTATGTATCAAGAGGATATGCATATAGCAACAATTAACGCATTAGGAATAGAGGACATACATAGAAACAAGAAGACACTTGAGAACAATAAAACACATTTTATTTTGTTACAAATATATGGGAAGTAGAATTATTCTAGAGAATTAATGTAGTCAGCAAGAGCTATATAAGTAGTAACAAAAATCTCTCTAATTTTTGTCTCGTATTTTAATATTTAATAGATTAAATAATATTAATAAAATATAGGATAGATAGCTGATATAGAAAGACGGAATCCAACATACAACCCTTGGTCATAAAATTCATTGTCAGGTCCAGGTTTTCCACCCTTCTCCTGATGATGAATAAAAATCTTTCTATTCGAAAGCTTGAAATCTAAAAAACCCTTCAATGCAGAGTTTAAATAACCTCTGATATTATGGATTTCCCGTTGAGTATGAATCTTTGAAGGGAACCGTCCCCGAAGAAATCTCAATTTTTTTTTTGTGTGTAAATAGTTGTATGTATATATAAAATTGAATTCCCTATCGTTTTAGTTCTTGACATTTTTTCGATTAGACCCATAGAAAACGAGTTATTCGAATTTCGAAAAAAATTTCGAACCATTTTCAAAAACCCTACGTCTGTTTTTTCGTTGAAGCTAGAGCATTGCAGTTTTTTGCATTCGATTCTCCATACTGATATCTACTATATGATTCTCTTCGATTTTTGATTTTCGAATGGGCTTTCTAAATTTCGACTTTTTCATAAAAAGTAAAACAAAAATTTTGAAAAAAAAAATTTGTCGGAAAAAATTTTCTACATCAAATTTGAAAATCAAAAATCGTAAAGAATCATATTTTAGATTTCATTATGGAGTATCGAATGCAAAAAACCGCAATGCTCTAGCTTCAACCAAAAAACAGGAGTATGGTTTTGAATTACAAGATTTGTAGATCTCAGAATTAGTAGGAATTTCCTTTCAAAGTTTGATGATCTGACACGCAGCATCCATCCGCCTCAAAGGTTTGGGGCTAACTGAGGAATCTTTCTTTGCATTCATTGGTGTGGGCGTGTTATAGTGGTGGGTTAGATACCAGATATAGCGAGATAATTAATTATTACGAATTATAATTGGCTGAGAGATGGTTTTTAGAGTACATATTGACTCCCTACCCCCCGGCCCACTTTTCCCTTTCTCCCTCTCCCCAGGGGGGTTAGAGTTATACGATACCTCTGGTATTTTGCACACACTATAAGAAGGTTAAAAAGCAACTATTTACACAATAAAAAAAAATTTGTGATTTCTTCGGAAACGGTCCCCTTAAATCAAATTTAATTGATTTTGTTTTTAATGATAAAATATTGTTTATTTGAACAAATGTTTTTACATTTAATATCAATTAATGCGCGTTTGAATTTTGTTAGTTTATGCATCAAATTGTTACATTTAATAGAGAAACCATCAGTCGATTGTTGTGCGTTTGAATGGTATGGATTTTGTTAGTTTATGCATCAAATTGTTACATTTAATAGAGAAACCATCAGTCGATTGTTGTGCGTTTGAATGGTATGGATTTTGTTAGTTTATGCATCAAATTGTTACATTTAATAGAGCAACATCAGTTGATTATTGTGCGTTTGATTGATATGGATTTTGTTAGTTTATGCATCTAATTATTACATTTAAATGAATTAATATGGCAACCATCAGTTGATTGTTGTACGTTTGAATGATATGGATTTTGTTAGTTTATGCATCAAATTGTTACATTTAATAGGGAAACCATCAGTTGATTGTTGTGCGTTTGAATGGTATGGATTTTGTTAGTTTATGCATCTAATTATTACATTTAAATGAATTAATAGGGCAACCATCAGTTGATTGTTGTACGTTTGAATGATATGGATTTTGTTAGTTTGTGCATCTTATTATTTCCCAGAAAACATGTCCGAATCTATTCGATATCAGGTTGTGTCTAATTCAATGCTCTGGTAGTGCATGCCAGTAATAGATATGAAATAAACTTGAATTAGATATATCTAACTGAATGTATCTAAATTATAATTATATTTAATAATTAGATGCATAAACTAACAAAATCCATATCATTCAAACGTGCAACAATTGACTGATGGTTGCCCTATTAAATGTAATAATTAGATGCATAAACTAACAAAATCCATATCATTCAAACGTGCAACAATTGACTGATGGTTGCCCTATTAAATGTAATAATTAGATTCATATACTAACAAAATCCATATCATTCAAATGCGCAACAATCGACTGATGATTGCCTTATTAAATATAAAATAAATTGTTTGAAAAGACAATATTTTTCCATTGGTTGCTCTATCGATCGATGACTGCGCAAACTATTGATCAATAGATCGTGCAGCGAAATCGGTCAATATTGCAGATCACTCAAACGTGCCTGACATATACATTCATTGATCTGTGCTATTAATAACAGCAAATAGCTATTAGCAACAATTCTTTTTTTTTCAGGTTAGGCTGATGTAATTTGATGGGAATGCCAGAGACCATTAATATACTATTATTACTATATAGCCTATATAAATTAATAGAGTAAGACGTTTCACTGCTATTTAAACACTAGTAGCCAAATAATTATTTAAGAGAAAGCGTATCGGAGAGAGGCATACTGTGATGTCATATTTTACAAACTTACATATATGATGGAAACGGGTATAATGTGTACATGTATATAACCGTCAGAGCTATATTTTCTGGAGCAAGTTTTTGATAATGGACCAGGATCTGTTATCTTTACTAAGTTAAATTCTGGTCTGTTATCTTGACTAGCTTGACATTTGCATAATAAAAAAAGATAAAATTATGAGATTTTCCCAAGTACGATGCCCTTAACTAGTCTGGTTCAATCTTTGTATAATCAACTCTGCTATCTGGAGCTTCCACTTTTTAATTTTTAATTCTTTTTAAGGTTTTATATTAATTTTAAGACAAAAACAACTCTGTAATGGCCACAGTCTGTTCTTTGTTCAGACATTCTTTCAAATCTCCTTTATTAAGCAAGAATATCCTAAACTTCAACCAATGCTGTTCATCATCACTCAAAGTTAAAAATTGTGTGAATACTTCAAGAACACTCAGCACCAGTGCTCTCTATCCAACTTCTAGTCACAAGCTATCTCCTAGGGAGGTGAGTAACTGTCTATTGACTATAAGCAAGGTATATTAACTACAAGGTAGAGTATTGCATAGGTTCATATCAAGAATAATTCCAGTTTTGTAGTGAAATATGCACATAAGAACACACTTATGTGACCCTGCAATATAACATTACATGCTCTATATAGCTACTATACAGCAGGTTAAATAGTTATTTGTATATAAAGATATTGGCATGGTGTTTGTGCAGTGTACGGATGCGATGAAAGAAGTATTCAACCTTCTGTATAGTATATAGCGTATGTAATTAAATTTTGCAGGGTCACATAAGTGCATTAGTAGGTATGTGAATATTTGTTAATGAGCAGAAAAGTCTAAAACTTGTATCAAGGCGTAGCATATCTTGAAAGTTAATATATCTTTGCTATAATCTAACTGCCATCATATTTCTACTGTTACCTTTCTCTCCAGGCAAATGAAATCCTCAGACACAATGAGACAACAATTGATGTTGGGGCAAGCACTGCCACCTCCTCAACAGTTAAAACATCTGATGTCAACCCTCCTCCTCTCTATTCTATCCTGTCTGTTGACTCCAATCAACTCGCTGCTAACTACCCAATAGAAGATAAATTAACTGCTGCTCGGTGCCTTCACACTACTGGTAACTAGTTTGCTCACATATATTGTACATTGGATAAACCAGGGTTGTTAAAAACCAATGCTTTTTTTGAAGAAAAAAAACCCAATGGTTTTTTTTAAAGAAACAAATAAACCATGGTTTATTTGGTTTTTATTGGTTTATTTGGTTTTTATATGTAATTATTCAATAAAAGTGCATATAGATACATATTAGTTCATAACTGATCACTATACATGATTAACATTACAAAACATCATTCATATTTTGGTAAATATATTTGAGATAAATTATGAAAAAATTTATTAATGCAGATGCTATGTAACATTTTACTACCAATCATGAATAATTGTTAACTGCTAGTCTACTTTAATAAGCTCTTAAAAAATTCAAAATTCAATATTTAAATAACATAGCTAGATTCAAATATTTCTTGAATTCTTATATTTCCATTGATTTACATTTTAAATGTAGATGTTTAAATTAATATATAACATATTAGCCAATGAATATCACAGTGTGACTCAAGACTATATTTTGATATTTACTAAATCCCTATGTAAAATATATTTATAAAATGATAACAATACAATATGGTAAAGAGAAAACCCTGTCCATATTTCTATTTTCCTTTGCTTTTAAATTTTAATGTCTTCCATGAAAAAATTACACTATATACTAACTTACTAAGATTAACTAATTATATTTTTATATAGCTACATAATAAATTTATATATCTAAATGATTTATTGAAATTGTTTTAAATGATATAAATATAATATTGATTGAAAAAATGATTTTAGAGCTTCAAGGGATAAAAAAAAAACATAAAAACCAAATAAACCATTGTTTTTTTTCAGCTTGGTTTAAACAATGGTTTATCCCACCCTGGGATAAAACATTGTGATTTTAATATTACATTGCAATTATGTATTTAATATTATTTGATCTTAGTATAATATTCTTATTGTTGGATTCTTCATCAGCATTAAATTTTCTTCAATATTGTTCTACCATAACTGTATAGTTATAGTTACGTGTCATTTGAATTAGACACAATCATATATATTATGATATTATAATATTTCAAATGGTAGTTATCTGATATTTCAAATGGTATCTGCCTATCTGGTATTGACTGGTTATTGTTGACCATTAAAACACATTTTTACGTTCAGCAAGTAGGTACGGGTACCCAGTAACAGGTATAGTTCATGCATCACATACATGAACTGCGATCTGTTGATGAAGTATTGGTTATAACAATAATATGTTCATGGATGTGGGTTGTAATGGTCATATTTGTTTGGAGATGAGGATCTGAGACTGGACGACACGAACATTCAAGAGGCAACTTTGATATTATTTTTAGAATATTCCAAAAAGATTTTTTTTTACTGAAGGTGATATGTAATTAGACAGTAAAGATTTCAAACAAGTCTAAATGCTCGTATATTATTTGCTATTATTTAAAAGTATCTGGTATTGTGGAGTAGCTATGGGTCCATGATATTCATTCTACTATTAATGATAATTTGACTAGAATTCATCAATGGCTATGTGTAAATAAAATAAAACTTAATGTAGATAAAACTAAATATCTTGGTTTGAATTTGAGTTAAATTCGGTTTGTATTGTTCAGTCGGAGGTTGAGTGTGTAAAGTATGTCAAGTACCTTGGTGTTTATCTGGATAAAGATCTCAAATTTGATGAACATCTTAGTAAGGTTTCTTCTAATGTTGCAAGGTCTGTGGGTGTTTTGAGTAAGATTAAAGAACTGGTGCCAACATTTGTTTTGAAAATGCTTTATTTTTCTCTTGTACATCCATATTTTAATTATTGTGTAACTGTTTGGGGAAATTGTGCTGGAGTTCATCTTGACAAAATGACTCTACTGCAAAAGAGAGCAGTAAGAATTATAGCAAAGGTTCCTTTCTTACATCATACAGATCAGTTATTTACTGAAATGAAACTCTTAAAATTATGTGATTTGTATAAATATAATATTGGACTTTACATGTAGCTACAGATGTTTGAATGTTGAGGGTTATGATAACGATCTTAGATCCTCTGTTACCAAAAATATAAATCGTCATTCTTATTCAGTTAGAAAAACTCTTGCAATTAAATTACCCCGCTACAGGGTGGGGCGTAAGTTTGGAAGCAAATGAAAGTGCATATTATAATCCAACGAAAAATATATTTAATAATTTACAGTTATGTATTATTACATAAGGGTTTTAAAATTCAAAAATCATAAATTTATTCAAAATGTCCCCCCTTGTTTTTAATAACAGCCTCAAATCTCCTCCGAACTCCTCCTACTGCGGCACGCAACTGTTCTTGTGAAATTTCCTTCCAAGATCTCTGGAGCGAACGCTTTAAATCATCCACACTGCGATGGAATTTACCACAGGCCTTTGATTCAAGAATGGACCATACCGAAAAGTCCATAGGATTAACATCTGGGGAGCAGGGAGGCCACATTTCTTTGGACCAAAACCGTGGAAGATGGTCATGGCACCAGTTTTGAGTGACATTTGCAGTATGTGAAGTCGCGCCGTCTTGCTGAAATGTCCATAGAGTGTCATTACCGAAGTGATCCTTAGCTGACTGCAACATTGGCGTCAAAATATTCTCAATATGACATTTAGCATTGATTTTGGCTCCTTGTTCCACAAAAATTAAAGGAGATCTCCAAGTTTCTGAAACGGCGGCCCAGACCATCACTGAAGCAGGTTTCATGGTTCTGTGGACAGTTTTTTGGTTGTATGGGATGTCTTTTGCACTTTTACCAATTATTCTGTCATTCCTCCGGTTGTGAGCCATTTCCAATGTGAAATTTTTTTGTCAGACCAAACAATTTCACCAGCCGTGCCAGACTTCAATTCTCTCAGAAGTGCTTTGCTTCTCTCCAATCTCTTTTTCTTTACAGCTTCTGACAGAGTCTGTCTCTTTTGGAGGGTGAAAGAGGACATCTTTAGGTCTTCTTTGACAACTCTTCTCATTGTTCTGGGACTCACATTAGCTGTTTTGGCTAACAATCGTATTGACCTTTTCGGGTTCCTCCTGATCTTCTCTCGGGCACATTTTATCAGTTGTTTGGTGCGTTGTGAGCGTGGTCTACCACTTCTTGGACGATCAGTCAAGTCTCCTCTCTCATTAAAACGCTTCACACACTTCCAAACAGTCGATCTCGCTATTGAGAGAGTCTTTGAAATCACGGAATCTCACTTCCCGGCACGGTGTAGAGCAATAATGGCTTCTCTTTTGTCTGATATTTTTGAATTGACTAAATTTTTGTAAAAAATAACACTGCCACGTCATAATGTAGTGTCTCTACTATAGTTCAAACCCTATCACCTACTTAGGAACTTATTTTTAATAATTATATTAATGTTTGAAAAATTGCTTCCAAACTTATGCCCCACCCTGTATAAGCATGAAGCGACAAAATCAAACATTATTTATATTGCTTCTCGACTTTGTAATGTGTTACCTATGACTGTGAAGAATAGTGAATCATTGAGTGTTCAAAAGGGAGTTAAAGCAGTGGCTTCTTCTACTAATATTTTTGTGTAACATGTGCTCTGATTATTTGGTGTGTTAAGCAGGATTGTATGTTTTGTTTTCTTGTGATGTCTAATATGTAAATTGTGGATTATTGTATCACTTTTTTTTAATGAGGCCCTAAAAGCTTTACGCTTTTTTGGGCCTTATAGTCTTTGTATGTAATAAATTTGTGAGATCAGGGAGGCCTCGGCCCTGTTCTAGATTAGGTAAAGAGGCCATAAGATTGAATAAATAAATAAAAGTATTATTCTTCTTTATTAGTGTGTATCAGGTCAGCCTTGAACATCGTATCAGTGAATCTCTATTTTCAATTTAAATATTTGTCTACTTATAGTAACTAACTGTAGATATATCTGTTTTAGGTTTCTTATTTGGTGTTTTTGATGGTCATGGTGGACCAGAATGCAGTCAAGTCGTAGCCAAGAGATTATTTGACTATATTGCTGCAGCTCTTCTGCCTAAACCTCGCCTTAACACTATTCTGAAGCAGTGGCGAGATGGAGAGGAGGTACTCCTCACACAGGTAATGCTTTGAGTCCTTTATTTCTACTTATAGACATTTTATCTTCTGAATTGTCATTGTGAAATAGCTACTTAAAATATCGCAGTAGCTACTGTCACACTAACAGTAGTCAGATAGTGGGTGTTTATGTGAACTAATCTGATCTTTAAAATTCTCTTGATTGATGTGACCCACTTTCTGACTACTGTGAGCTTATTTGAGTGTCTGAACATTACATTGCTATCTACCACTTCCTAAATATAATTCGTTGGTAGAATTTTCAAATTTTATCAATATAATTATGATAATTTTCAATGAAGAATAACACACTTATTCTCACCTTTTCTCTCAGGTGTACCATGATCAGTCTAAGTTCGTGCCAGAACTCCAATCAATCTACACTGAATCCCTCATAAAATGGTGTGAGAAATTAGCAGCAGACAAGAGACCTAAAGCCTTCAGTATGAGGGAGGCTTTGAGGAGTGCCTTCCTCCAATTGGACGAAGACATGGGTAAGTTCTTCTTCCTTTCACTGCTCTGAAGAGAAGAATCTGCTTTTCTTTAAACATTATTTTTGGATTGATAATTTTTATTTAAATTGTTATCCATGATACCTGCAGGTATAATGGATATCAACTAAAGTAAATAACAACTATATCGTTTTTTCTTATATGGTTCAAAAGTATCGTAGGAAAAAGTAGGAGGAGCTTAGCAAAAAATCTGGTGGAAAGACTTGGAAAACCTTGCGTGTGTAGGGCCCTTTGAATTTAATGTATTTCTTTTCTCAGGCGAGGAGGTGAATGAGTCCTCCAGAACAGTAAGTGCCAAAACGCAAGAGGCTCTCCTTCGTGTTGCAGTCAGTGGGAGTGTTGCATGTGTTGCTCATCTGGATGGACAGCACCTTCATGTTGCCCATGTGGGGGACTGCTTCGCTCTTCTGGGTGAGTAAATGTGGTAACTTTCTTATAATTGTAATAATAATTTTATTGAAAACATTTGACATAAGGAAAGTTTAATGAACTTGCATATCTTCATACCTATAGGTAGCCATTCAGGCAAATTACCTTACAGTACAGCATAGATAAAAATACGTTTAGGCTCTAAAACACGTTTTATATTTATATTATTATCTGTAACTTTATAAGAATTAATCAATTGAAAACCATTGCTCTTCTCTGGTAGAAGAAGTGAATTGATACATCAAATCAATAATACATAATCTTAACTGAATGATATTTTCGAATCATTACTCGCACATTAGAAAGAAATTTTCTTTTCATATCATTATTTTCCTTTATTAATGAATAGATTTCTAACCATTAATTCATTGCAGGCCGTAAAGTGAGTGAAGAGAAAGATGGCTTTTGGTCTCACAAAAGACTTACAGTCAATCACGACTGGGAGAATGATGATGAGATTAAGAGGGTGTTGAGTGAGCATCCTGCGAGTGAGGCCCCTAATGTTATCAAGAACATGAGACTACTTGGGGCACTGATGCCTTTTAGGGCATTCGGAGACTACCGATTCAAATGGACTCAGCAGCAACAAATGGACATCCTTAATATAAAACCCAACACTGATCACTTCTCAAAGTATGTCCTGACGCCTCCATACCTCATAACAGAACCTGCTGTGACTTACCACAGACTGAAGCCTCACGACAGGTTCCTAGTGATAGGCTCCGATGGTTTGTCTGACCACCTGTCACCTTTAGACACAGTGACTCTAGTGGGTGAGTACATGTGTGGCAGACAGACTCTGACGCCAGTGCAGTTACCAGCGCGTCCCATTACCCTGGGGGAGGTGGCGGAGATGTTAGACCAGCGCCAGGATGGCCTGAGACTGAAGCCTGCAGACACTAACGCAGCCACGCACCTCATCAGGCACTGTGTGGGTAGTAGTGAGACAGGACTCAGCCACGGCTCCCTGGCTCACTCCTTGACTCTGGCTCCAGAAGTCAGGCGCTATTTCAGAGATGACATCACCATTCATGTTGTGTTTTTTGATCAGGAGTATCTGCGCTTCTGTCCCCTTCAGTCATGATATTATTATTAGTAATAAAGTTCTTCTGGTCATTGGAGAGAATCATTCAAATGTGTACAGGTGCAAATGTCAATTAGATCTCATTAGTGTAAAAACCATTGGTTAGGCCTCTAAGTGTATATAAAATGAATATTCAGTTAAGGCAATTGTTGACGTTTTAAAACTTGTACATACATTTGTTTAAATTACATGGCAATTTATTAACCTTCACATCCCAGTGGCTCATTCAGAAGCTATTCATGGTGATGGAAGAGAAGGGGGGTGGTAGCCTTGGTCCACGAACTGTTTTAATTTGCATTATTAAGTCTTTTTCATTTTTACCATGTTTATCATTTTTTAACGCTAACAGTTTTAGAGGATAGCGCTAGGGTTATGCTCTTCAACTACGAGGTCTTAGATTTTATGTCAGGTAGGCTCGTAGGCTTCATTTACTATCACCTCTTCATTTTCCTCTTCCATCTGTGAGTGCAGCCACCGATGCTTTTCGTCACATTCCTTGGTAAGTGACTGCATTCACCGGGTAGCTTTTCTGCATCCATGAGCTTGTCACCGATGGTGGTGAATGACTTTGCTCTTTGAGCCACTTTCCTTTCTGACTACATCTTCCAGTCCCTTGTATTTAATCTTCTTTTGACGTCTGTGATATGGCCTTTGGTTCCAAAGCAAATGTTGAACCCCTAATAGAATTTAAAAAAAAATGGAAATTAATTTGGCTGATGGACTTCTGTATTTATTACATTTTTAGCGTATTACATTTTTAGCGGTACTTGCAGTTTTGGAGGATAATTAAGATTATCTACTGTGTCTGGTGCCCAGATCCGTGACTTTTGTTCATTTTTATAATTTTATCTCAGGGATGGCCCTATTAATTTTTTGGAAATTTTATATGTATCTTCACAATGCTTTTAAAAATTTGCATAAAATGAAGGATTTTTGATAGAATGACATCTTCACTCCATTTATCATGTATCAAAAGTACTCTCCATACATGAAAAAAGTTTATTTCACAATGTTGTAGGTCTACGGTCTAGCTTCAGTCTAGTGATCATCAATTATAAAATTTAGTTCTGTGTATATTTTCCAAAGCTTTTGTTACTCAGTGTGCCCAGTATATTGTACGAAACACTAATATGTAGGGATGTGACATTGTGCATATTGCATAAATGCAGTTCTCTGCATATATTTCAAGTGCATATAATATGCACGTGTGCATATATGCTAACCGAGAAATATGCACTTCTTGGCCAATTTTTAACGTGAATGTCTAACCTATGCCGTTTTCTTCAAAGGGCCCCTGCATAGAAAACCATTTTAACTGTGGACCCAAGTATATTTTATCAAAATAATTATTCAAATTTATAAAGTTTGTAGGTGGAATATTGAATTTAAAAATGTATTAATAAATTTATATGACACTTGGTATTTATAGTAATTGATAAATAAATGGATACAATTATTTTAGAGAGTTGTTCTACTCGAAAAATATCAAAACCAATAGCACGTAGGTTAAAGTAATTAAACACATTAGGGTACGTACACACTACAAGCGGAGCGGAGCGCCATTAATGTTATTGTTTGTTTGGAGCTCCGCTTGCAGTGTGAACAGCCAAGCGTCTCTGCATGTGAATACCAAACCTTATTAATGGCACTCCGCTTGTAGTGTGTTTGAGCCCTAACGGTTTAAATTTATCAAATAAAAACTTAGTGTCGTTGCTTTTAGCTGGGGATCTTTTAGAGGGAACCGCTGGTCTAACAAGATGGTTTATGATTTTCTAGTCATGACTAAAGTAATGTAGAATAGTTTAGAAGACTGAATTTAAATGAAGGAAATATTTGCTCCTCTTGTTTCTTGTGATGAAGAACGGGTGTTTTCCCAGTACAAAACTGCATTAGCAGATAATAGAAGGAGATTCACTTTTGAAATACCATTTAACAATAAAGTGCAATTCGACTGTTTCCAATTGAATTTGTATGTCTGAAATTGACTTACTATTAAAGATATCTAAATTTAAAACAGCTCTGCTGTATTTTCTTTTCAAACGTTAAACATTTCGCAGTAAAATAAAAACTTGAGATTACACCTTCGTTTTATTGTAAGTTCCATTCAAACCTCCAAAGTACAATTACATTCAAAACATAACTTTATTATTAATTCTGTAATTAACTTTGGGCATATACTATGCACACTATATTAAATAATTCGTGGCATATAAAATGCATATTCCAATATGCATTTTGGTTCAGCATATATGCACATTGACTTTTTGCATATTATATGCAGAAATAGAAATATATGCTGCATATTGTCACATCCCTAATAATATGACTCGGAATAATTTTTTTAATTTTATCTAATATTAATACTTTTCTTTGAACTCATGAAATAATCAGGCTTAAATCACTGATATCAGTTCAAAAGAGACCGGTAGATGCCGCTACCATAGCCAACTTGGGCACATAGGTTTTCGAGCACTATTTGCATTACTCATTTCGACAATAAATACAGGTGTAAGGTATGAGTAATGAATACAGGTGTAAATGGATAGGAGTAATGAATATAGGTGTAAATGGATAGGAGTAATGAATACAGGTGTAAATGTATAGGAGTAATGAATATAGGTGTAAATGGATAGGAGTAATGAATACAGGTGTAAATGTATAGGAGTAATGAATACAGGTGTAAATGGATAGGAGTAATGAATACAGGTGTAAATGGATAGGAGTAATGAATACAGGTGTAAATTGATAGGAGTAATGAATACAGGTGTAAATGGATAGGAGTAATGAGTACAGGTGTAAATGGATAGGAGTAATGAATACAGGTGTAAATGTATAGGAGTAATCAATACAGGTGTAAATGTATAGGAGTAATCAATACAGGTGTAAATGGATAGGAGTAATGAATACAGGTGTAAATGAATAGGAGTAATGAATACAGGTGTAAATGGATAGGAGTAATGAATACAGGTGTAAATGGATAGGAGTAATCAATACAGGTGTAAATGGATAGGAGTAATGAATACAGGTGTAAATGAATAGGAGTAATGAATACAGGTGTAAATGTATAGGAGTAATCAATACAGGTGTAAATAGATAGGAGTAATGAATACAGGTGTAAATGTATAGGAGTAATCAATACAGGTGTAAATAGATAGGAGTAATCAATACAGGTGTAAACTCAAACTGTCACTCTATGTGATTAGTTTTCATATTAATTTTCTATGTACAACTGAAGTTTGTTTTATTACTTTAGTCCTCCTAGAAGTCAAAATATTTAAATACTCCTCATAAAAAATGATATTTCACTAAATGTTTCTGATTCATACACTTTTTACAAAAGTATGCTTTTTCTTGGGGACTGGACCTTTAAGCTGTTTATGAAGAGAAATACGGTTTCTACAATAATTTCCTACTTTCTTCTATCTTTACTAGACTACTACTCTGAAGCAGTTGTATTTTCTCTTTAATGATAGGTATTATTATATTATAAATTTGATATTTAATTAAATAGATTATACCTACCTGTCGACTTTTAAAATAAACTGCATTCATTCGTTTTCTTTTTATAACTTAAAATTAGCAAATCTGAAGTAAAATGGGTATTGTAGCGTCCAGAAACATAAAGCTCCCCTCCATGCAAATGTTTTAATTGCTTTAACTAACGAGGCTAATGTTTCTTTTGATTTTACTCTAAACCCTATGAAATTTGATAGCATATTTTTAATTTTATATGTTTTTAAAGGTTTTATAATCCAACTCTACAATAGGTGTTTTACTTCAGACTTGCTAATTTTCAGTCTCAATAAAAAGAATGTACATCATTTTTTTTTTTTTTGTCAACTAGGTATTAGGAATAATAAATCAATTTAATATTCGTGTAAAGGTATAAAATTGGATAAACTTATTATGGAAGCGTTTATATTCTTTAGGAAACAATTACAGTAATACTCCTGAGTTATGAAGCACACGAGAATGAAGGAATGCACCTGAGTTATGAAGTATTTTCTATCCTTAGATTATAGAAAACTATCTATGTCAAGAATTTTGTCCTAGTTATCCCTCAAAAACCATAGTTTCCTCCAATATTTTTTTCATAGAAATTTTTTAGCTGCTCTGAGTTATGAAGCAACCAATACTCCATAAATCGAGGTGCACCGAACTGCGAGTAGCGAGTATTGAGTCAAAAAATGCGAGTGCGAGTGAAAAAATGCGATTGCGAGTGTAAAACTGCGAGTGACAGTCAAAAAGAGATATTGTGAGTGAGTATTTTGAAATGCGAGTGGGAAATTTAAAATGCGAGTGGGATTTTCTAAAATGTATATTTTAGACTAGTTAATGTGAATCGTACGTTGTCACCACCTGTGGGTCACATTTATATTATTTGAGTGTGGTTAGCGTACTCTGATAGTATTCTCATGGTATAATATTAAAATGCACACTTCAAGATACTACATAAATCTTTCAGATTTTTGTGACATGAATCCGTTAATGTAGTTCACTGTATCCGCTAGTTTGTTGTACTGCACTCTTCGTGATTGTTAAATGACCTGGCAGGGGGGTTCGGGGGCGGCACGCCCCCCGATATACGTATTTTTAACAGTATGGGAATTACGTAATCGAAGGCAAAAAAGAAAATCCCACTCGCAATATTTTTTACTCTCACTCGCAACTCATCACTTGCACAAGCGGAACACTCCCATAAATCAGGAGTTTCACTTTAATATCTTAAACGAAGGTCGAAAGCGCATTGTTTGTTTATAAAATTCAAATTTGAAATCAAAACAAAGAGTGTACAATCTTCTTCTTCAGCGTCAGGTTAGTGATTCGTACAATTGTTGCAACTCTCACACGGAGTATAGAAAACTTAAAAAAACAAATAATAAAATATATACTGAACCGAATTATATGCGGTTTGCATAATAATGATCGTAGACCTTAGTTCTACAATATTATGTAATAAACTCATTTTTTCACCGGAGCCTGGGGAGAATTTTTAAGTTAAAATTTGTAAAAGTTGGTATAATAAAACAATTATTTATTTAATTGGTAGACATGAAATATAATCTATTAGCGTGACTTGAATATCAAAAGTTTAAATTATAATCTGTTAATAAAAGTAATAAATAAATATGTATTTAAGGTTAGAGATATGGGAATTGCATTTCTAAATATTCCAGTATTTTCTGCACTTGAGTAAAATGCAAAATTGAGAGTTAATATGTAACATGTTTTTTCATCTATTACTAAAAGTATAACTAATTTTATTCTAAACCTTATAGAATGACATGACTGGCAAGCTGTAGCATTTAGGAATAAATATAGATTAAATAATCTCTACATGTACACATTTAAATGATTCCTTCGTAGCTCAATTTGAGTATTAAATATTAGTAATCTTAGTGCATAAAATGAATTAAACTTTGCTCTAGGGTTCATTGGACATTTTTCAATATTGCACATATACTACTAATGACAATTCTTTTCAATAATGAAAGATTTACTCCTTTTCTGACATCGCCTTGCGCTTCATTTCTCTCCTCTTTTGACGTAGTCTCCTCATTCTCCTCTTGAACTTCCTCAAATTGCCTTTGGGATGCATCATCTGATGTCGCTTCCTCCTCCAGAGGCGTCGCAAAGCTCTAGCCTGGTTGATGGTGATTGTCGCGACGATGGGTACTCCCGACTCGGACAACTCCTTCCCGTCCGCGTACTCAGTCTCGGCACCAGTGAAAGCATATGCTGAAATAAAATCATTGCCCTTGCGGTTACTATTGTTCCCAAAGCTCTTAGTTGAAAGTTTATTCTTATTAGGGAAGTAGTGACCGGTGATTGCCCGATTGCCACCTTTAGGGTCAGGATAAGAGTAAACAGTTCTCGTTACGTTTACTATTCTACGAGTGGTTTTTAAGCCATTAGTTAATACTTTACCATTAATCCCACCGTCTGTAAAATTGAATTGTTTATTATGAACTTTATCAAGATACAATGGATTAATAGTTTTTGTTCTCGGATGTCCAACAATGTCATTTCCATAAGAATGACCAACATAGCTAAATCGTGTACGATTTGAAGTCACGGGTGCTGTTAATTTATCAGGTATAGTTCGTGCATTTAAGTTAGGGGCATTGTTGCTTTGAAATCGATGGGACACTCTTCGAGTATTTAAAGTATAATTTGTTAGTGTATTTATTTTGTTTAAACCAGGCTCATGCTGAGTAAGTGATTCTGATCCAGAATTTCCGTCAACTCGACTAATCGGCGGTGATGGGTCCCAGAGAAAAGGGGGTCGTGAAGTGCTCCCTAAAATAGCTCTTCTTCTATTTTCAAACTCAATTTGTCTATTCTCTTCTTCAATTCTCTTATTCTCTTCATCAAGTTTCCTCAACTCCTCTTGTCTCTGTTGAATAACTCTTTGTTGCTCCTTCTCCAGAGAAATCCTCAGAGTCAGTATCTCTTCCCTCTTCAGTACATCTTCCAGCATGGCTGTGTGCAGCTTCCGCTCAGTTTCAAGTAGCTGCATGTCCTCTGCGGAAGCCACACCTTCGTTGCTTCTGGTCTCACCCTTACGCGTGCCAAGCAAACCATCATTAGTTTCAGTTGTTACATGCATATTAGTATTGTGCGTGCTGGCGTGCAGGGCATTTCTCGAAACACTCTCGTCTGGTTCAGAAGACATGCCAGCAATCGAATTAGGGGGAGGCACCACTGTTGCTTTGGGAGCATTCAGTTCTGTACCTTGTTGTGGTAGAGCAGGTAACTCATCTAAGGTATTGTAACCCTCGGCATACGACACAGTCTTGCGGAAAGTTTTTTTCGTGCGTCTTGAAGTTCCTGCAATATAAAATCCAATTTTGAAAAATAAGTTAAGGATTACGTATAATTTCTAGGTATAATTTTATCAAAAAAAATTTGACTTCGAGAATTAGTGAAAAATTTGATACATTACATTTTATTAATTAAAGTACGTCAAATTCAATAGTTGATAGTTTTATGATTAGGATTACCTAGTGAGATTCACATTAGAAACATACCAGATGAACGAGAAGACGATTGGTATGACCTGCTACCACTAGATCCGTAGTTATACCTTCCTCCGTCTTCATAGCTTATTGCATTAGATTCTACGGCACTGTTCTCGTATCCACCTCTTCCACCATACTCATATCTACCTCTGCCTTCTTCCACTTCACCTCTTCCAGATCCGTAATCATAGTCTCCAATATCTTCCTCTTCACTCTCTTCCCTTACAAAGGACTCTGACACTTTAATTACGTCATCGATGATGTGAATTACGCCATTGGCACTCATAAGAGAACCAACCACTGGGATGCCATTGGCCTGTTGAAAAAGATCAAATATATAAACATTAGACAATCTTATATCAACCAAAATGAACGCTTGAAATAATGTGATCAAGTCAAATTAACAATATAGACTTTAGACAATATGGTATTCTCACTCAAATTTCCTAAATGATTCGCTAACCAATTTACAAAATGTTACTGCCCTGTCTTGCTCTATTAATTTCAGAAATCGAAATTCTACAAATTAACAATTTTTAAATCAGTAAATAGCTATCACTGACTATGAGGAGACCATCCTTGTCTTTCTTTATACTGAGTTTGTTGCCGTCCATCCCCTCCAAGGAGTACAAGAGGTCAGGCTCGAAGGAAGTCAAGGGGAACATGTTCACCACCGAATGTCTTCTGATGAATTCTCTCGTAACTCTAGGGTCTCTGCTACGCAAAGATGCTTTGGTCTCCTGAATATGAAGTAGGTGTTAGTACTTGAGTATCAAGGTAGTTCATTGTATCATTTTAACTCATTATGGAAAGAGAATACTATTTATAAAATGTAAGATGGTATTTATTTGTACTTAATAACATGAGAAAGATGAACTGAAAATTTTTCTGATTATTTGAGCACCAAATAATCTGTATTTACTAATACGAAAACACTAACCGGTCCCAGTTTGTCTATGGCCCCATCGGTGGGTATGAAGAAGGTATAGAATGACTCATCCCCCGGGCCTAGATTGAGAACTGAAGGAGTCTGCCTCATAGCTACTTGAAGAATGTCTGTGTAAGACCTAAGAAAAAGATACATTCATCATCATCCGAAAATTACCACCTCGAAATATAACCATTGTGTTAAGTGTGACAGTATTATTTTATAGTAAACTGTTACATTTTTAGTTATTACGCATGATGACTTTACAAGATGTTTCCCCCAATTTACACCCTTACTCGAAAGTGTCACTGCCAGGTAGAGCTTTTAGTAATCCTGCGACAGATTCATTGGAAGGAAAGATGACCCTGTCGATGATGTGGATGACTCCATTCTGAGCCTCTATGTCCTCCTCAGTAATTCTTGCATCTTCTACACCAAGAGCTCCACGCCATACCTGCAGTCTCAGTGGATTCTCCTCGTCCAGAGACATGATGGCCTGGATGGTCATTAAGTTATTAAATAAAGGGGAATTAGTTAACATAAAAATAGTTCGTCCTTTGTTCGTGAAATATTAATATTCTCAAGTTTTATCTTGAGAATAAATTGCAGCACTGTGGCCTCTAACCTCAAAAACACAAATAAATATCATAGCTTTAAAGCACTCATAAAATCAATTAATTATATATAGCTTATTTTGATATACAACATTTTAATATAAATCGGTTCAGTAGGATTTAGACTTTCTTGATAGTACTGCAATTAAGAATTAAATGGCCGCAATTTACTTGTGTGACCCTACCTAGCTAGCTGGTGCTCAATCCGGTATTATATGATTATCAAAGATGGTTTTATGTTTGTGATTGCAATATGGACATATCTGACAATCATTGATGAAGTCACCTGGTTATCAGTGATGGAGTTTGTCAGGTGTCTGCCGTATGCGCCATGAAATCTAAGCATTAATCCAGCGAACTCAATATCAGTTCGCGCTTTCTCCAGAATGTAAGGATCCAGATCTGCAAGTACATAGACACATTCATCCACAATATTCATCTATCACTTTCCAAGTTATTCATAATTATGGATCGATTGAAATTGATTAACTGAATCTCAGAAGATTCTCAATAATCAATCACAGACCGAATAGCCATAACTTTTCCGTTTTTGATATGGTTAAAATGTTGCAAAAAGCTACGATTCGTGCGTGTTAATGGCCGTACACACGTAGGGTTTTTTAAGTCTTTCCACCAGACTTTTTGCTATGCTCAGGTATCATGGATACCACCTGAAAAAATATCAAATATATCGTTTTTTCTTTTATTCTTGTGGAAAAAGTAGGAGGAGCTTAGCAAAAAGTCTTGGAAAGACTTAAAACCCCTACGTGTGTACGGCCCTTTACTCACCAAGCCAGGCGGTCTCATCTGGCACGAAGAAGGTATAGTCACCAGTGTGACTGAGAGTCTCTTCTAAACCAGACCTCTTCACCAGATCCACGAAAGTCAACAGTTGTCGACTTTCTGCCAGTTCTACCAGATTTTTCGCTGCAAAGATTAAAGCATATTTATGTAAATTTAAAAGTTTGAAATATATGTAAATCATTACGTTTTAAGATATTAACTGAGAGATCAAATCCATTCGTGTGATCATTAAATCTTAAAGAATGAATAGCTCTTATAGCGTTCTTCTGTTACATAATAATCAACAAAACATTAGCACTATTAAAGTAGACTTTAATTCCATTCATAAAAAGAGAATGTACTATGGCAACGTAAATTGGTATTGATGCTAACACGGGTAATATATTTTTCAATCTATTCAGATGATCTATTCTTTTAGGCAACCATTAATATACTTCGAAATAGTTAAGGAGCTATCAATAATTAATATATAATCCTAAAAAATTACTATCTTGTAATTTCTCTAATCCAGTGTCAAATCTATATTCAATAAAAGAATTTAAATAATTACAATAATCCCCCATCTATTTTCAGCATGTTTAATATTGATTTTGAATAAGAATTGATTGTTTAAAGGTCCTCTCTAGGCTCCGGGAAAAATATGAGGTTATAGCATAATATTATAGAACTAGTCTAGGATCATTATTCTGCAAACTGCATACAATTCAGTTCAGTATATATTTTATAATTTGTTTTTGAAGTTTTTTAATACTCTGTGAGCAACAATTGAGCGAATCACTAATCTGATGCTCAAGAAGAAGATTGTACACTCTTTGTTTTGATTACAAATTAGAATTTTATAAACCCTAAAGTATATAAACGTTTCTATTATAAGTTCATTTAATTTTATACCTTTACACGAATATTAAATGGATTTATTAAACCTAATACCTAGTTGACAATCAAAACAAATGGTGTACATTCTTTTTCTTCAGAATGAAAATTTCTTAAATTAGTAAGTCGGAAGTAAAATAGGTTTTGTAGAGTTTTGAAAATAAAAATCTTTAAAAGCATATAAAATTAAAAATATGCTACCAAATTCGATGCGGTTTGCAGAAAAATGATAAGAAACATTAGCCTCGTTGAATAAGGCAATAAAAATATTTGCGTGGAGGGGACCTTTAAAGGTCCTCTCCAGGCTCCGCGAAAAAAATGAGTTTATAACATAATATTATAGAACTAAGATCTACGATCATTATTCTGCAAACCGCATACAATTCGGTTCAGTATATATTTTATAATTTGTTTTTAAAGTTTATTAATACTTTGTGAGCAACAATTGAGCGAATCACTAATCTGATGCTCAAGAAAAAGATTGTACACTCTTTGTTTTGATTACAAATTTGAATTTTATAAACAAACCATGCGTTTTCGGCCTTTATTTTAGATATTAATTGTTTTTTAAAGTAAATAAACGTTTCTATTATAAGTTGATTCAATTTTATACCTTTACACGAATATTAAATGGATCTATTTAACCTAATTTTTAGTTGGCAATCAAAACAAATGGTGTACATTCTTTTTCTTCAGCCTGAAAATTTCTTAAATTAGTAAGTCGGAAGTAAAATAGGTTTCGTAGAGTTTTGATTATAAAAATGTTTAAAAGCATATAAAATTAAAAATAAGCTACCAAATTCAACGCGGTTTGCAGCAAAATGATAAGAAACATTAGCCTCGTTGAATAAGGCAATAAAAATATTTGCTTGGAGGGGACCTTTAAGTTAGGTAGTCATTACTAGAAAACTCTAGAAAACTATTGAAAAACATTACTCTGATGGAAGATACTTAGTTTTCGCCGTATTTGCAGCTTTACAAGACTCAATACTAATAGTAGGCTGTAGGAGTCTATATCTCCTTTTCATTCCATCACGTTTTTTTTACTATACTATCTTGATCGTCATCATTAGATAGAGATATTTCAAATACAGGCGCAACATCGCCAGAACTTTGTCTCTTAATTTACCTCTGTCTGGCAAAAGTACGTCATCTAAGGTGTGGACTATGCCGTTACTTCCCATACTGAAATCGCTTCTCAGCTTGGACGATTCGACGTATGCCCCCGTGATGTCGCAGTTGAAAGTCAACTTATTTTCTTTAATCGTTCTCACTCTGATGAAAGAATAGAGGATTTCATTATCGTAATTAGTGATAAAAGTATCGCCAACTATTATCATTTTTCATAACTCACTTATGCTCCCCTGTTATAGCTGACTCACAAATGACATGAGGAATCACATGGTTCTGCAACAGAGCTGAAACGAACGATTTGCACATTCATGAAGATTCAAGAGATAATTTTTTAATATATGAGTCAATTTGAAGTCTCATTCTTATTCTCAGAAAATGAACCAGAAGGCATTCTTAAAATTCACAATATAATATTCGACATCCAGTACTTGTACGTATTAGTGCTCTACAAACTTCGTATTGTAGAATAACACTATTGCATAATCACCCAGTCTGGCTTCTCTGTCGTTGATTATCTTTTCTCTTCGCATGTCAGGTAGCTTCTGGAAAGCCTCGTCAGAGGGCGCCAAAAGAGTCAGTGAGCCTTGCATGGTTCGCAGGACATTAATGTAGCCACTCTTCTCCAGCATTTCAGACAAAACCGAAAACCGACCATCCTGTATGAAGAGAACATTGTAATTCAGTATCTTTTTTATATTAATCGAGTTTTATGTCATTCTGTTAATTGACCAACCTTGAGTATGACATCCGCGACGTTATCACTAAAGCTTATTGAAGGATCCAGAACGCTGTCTATGATATGTACGATGCCATTAGTTGCTTGCTGGTCTCGTCTGAGAAGAAGACCGCAGTTGATGGTGTTCATCTGCATCAACGAGATAAAATCATTGTAGCTCTTGAAATAATATAACAACAATAATGAAATAGCTTATTTGAGGATATAATGAGGAACATTGAAGCAAATACATGCTATATGTTATTGCTGCGATCCTACAGTGTCTAGATTAAAACAAAAAAAAAGAGAACCCTACAAAGGTTAGTTAATCAAATTTCCTTTGGTTGTACAAAATGCATAGGATAATTTTCCTCATTTCTCTAAAAACTAGTTGAAGTAGTTACCCCATTTGAGTATTTGTTAATCCTTATGAATGTTCCCGGTTGTTTCGTTTCAACCACCGTGTTAGCCCCAAAATGTTCACTAGGTAGCTTGTTAGGTAGGATGTGGTACAGGAGAATGGGGTTGTTGGGATTTCCTCGGTAGGATTGCAATTGGCTTTGCAGGGAGCTCTTCACGTTCTGATGGAAAAATCAACCAATCAATCGAAGGAAGAAAATGAAGATGTTTATTTCATATTAGCTTTAGCACTAACACTAACATCAAAAGCTTCGTTGGTTGGCGCGAAAAGTGTGAAGGCCCCAGCGGTCTGCAGTTCATTAGCGAGACCACTCTCCCGAATGTAGTCTGCCCATTTTGTGGCTCCGAGCGCTTCAGCAGTCTCCAAAAGGTTTAGTAACGGCTTTACTAGTTTTGGAGACAGACATTGTTTGAAAAATATGGTAAAATTGCCATATTCTTTTATATTTCATCGGAACTTAAATATTAATTTTAATATATCTTCTTTTAATTTCAATTTTTTCAATACCTCCTGTACAACCGTTCTCTCCGCTCACTTGTTCGAAACCTTCACAGCATTCGAATCTAGCAACTCTGAAATAATTATGACAAAGACCTCATTAATGAAAACGCTCTTGAAAGCGAATATAATCAATGAATATATTCATTCTATTTAATCAGTTCTAATCGTAAGTTAGTTACTGACCAACTCCTTACATAGTCTCCTAGCTACTCGAATGAGTAATGTGATATATTGTAGGTACTAAGGTCTATTTTGGGCAGACTGTTGATTACTCACGTTTTTCTTCCGCATATGTTCCTATTGAGCCAGAATTTGCATTCCGTCCAGAACTCCTTACCGGTTCCAGTGAGTTCCTCTACCACGCAAGCATTGGGCCTGAAAAAAGAACAGGAATTGCCGTAAAAACCTCGCCAAGTGGTAAACAAAGTGACAGTGACCTTCAGTGCGCCTAACCCCTAGTTACTTAGATAACACATGACGCATGCTTTAATGAATGCAGCAACTTATGCACTTTGCAGTTTGGAAGGTAAAATGCAAATAAGGCTTTTGATGATTATCTTAATTGAAACTTTGATACTTTTATGCATATTTTAGAAGTTTAGAAAGCGGTAATAAGATACAATTAAATGCTAACTTCATAATGAATTCTTTACAATAATGAGATAATTATTAATTAATAAACAAATTAACTATATTTTGAGTATATAAACACAAAATCATTTTCTTTTGATGGATTTCAGTTAAATTGTTTTGTTATTCTAACCAGCAAATGGGACTAGAGTTACCCAGATGTGCCTATCAATGAGACAATCTATGATGCAAGGATTAGTCTCAAGTTATTATCCTAACACCACGGCTGACATATCGATCTTCTCTTCACTGACATCATCAATGGTTATACCAGACCAATAGAACTAGGCACTAACTAATTCACTGCTAAGAAAATATCCGCACAGAATTAAATTAAGGTCATTTTTAAGTACCTAACCACATTATTATTTCTGTTTATAATGATGGTGTTTTATTCTATTTTGTTTTGAATAGTTATACTGATGTTAAAATTCAATTTTGATAATTTGTATCAATCATTATCTTTTGTGTTATTTTTATTTAATTTTAAGTAGATTAATGAAAGTAAAGGATATGATAAAATATATTCATCTTAAAATGAGTACGCGTACTTAGGTGCCGGAAACTGAGTCACTGGAAGGTGAAATTACAAAAAAAAATGAAATGTTGTGACGTTATTTATTGTGTTTATTTATTATGTATTTGATTATAATTTATCTGCAAAAAATATGACCACAGTCAATATATAACAGATGTCACAGTATATCTTACAGATGTCACTGTATATCTAACAGATGTCACAGTATATCTAACAGATGTCACTGTATATCTAACAGGTGTCACTGTATATCTAACAGGTGTCACTGTATATCTAACAAGTGTCACTGTATATCTAACAGGTGTCACTGTATATCTAACAGGTGTCACTGTATATCTAACAGGTGTCACTGTATATCTAACAGATGTCACTGTATATCTAACAGGTGTCACTGTATATCTAACAGGTGTCACTGTATATCTAACAGATGTCACTGTATATCTAACAAGTGTCGCTGTATATCTAACAGGTGTCACTGTATATCTAACAGGTGTCACTGTATATCTAACAGGTGTCACTGTATATCTAACAGGTGTCACTGTATATCTAACAGATGTCACTGTATATCTAACAAGTGTGACTGTATATCTAACAGATGTCACTGTATATCTAACAAGTGTCACTGTATATCTAACAGGTGTCACTGTATATCTAACAGGTGTCACTGTATATCTAACAGATGTCACTGTATATCTAACAGGTGTCACTGTATATCTAACAGATGTCACTGTATATCTAACAAGTGTCGCTGTATATCTAACAGGTGTCACTGTATATCTAACAGGTGTCACTGTATATCTAACAGGTGTCACTGTATATCTAACAGGTGTCACTGTATATCTAACAGATGTCACTGTATATCTAACAGATGTCACTGTATATCTAACAGGTGTGACTGTATATCTAACAGATGTCACTGTATATCTAACAGATGTCACTGTATATCTAACAAGTGTGACTGTATATCTAACAGATGTCACTGTATATCTAACAAGTGTGACTGTATATCTAACAGATGTCACTGTATATCTAACAAGTGTCACTGTATATCTAACAGATGTCACTGTATATCTAACAAGTGTCACTGTATATCTAACAGATGTCACTGTATATCTAACAAGTGTCACTGTATATCTAACAGATGTCACTGTATATCTAACAGGTGTCACTGTATATCTAACAGATGTCACTGTATATCTAACAGGTGTCACTGTATATCTAACAGGTGTCACTGTATATCTAACAGATATCACTGTATATCTAACAAGTGTCGCTGTATATCTAACAGGTGTCACTGTATATCTAACAGGTGTCACTGTATATCTAACAGGTGTCACTGTATATCTAACAGGTGTCACTGTATATCTAACAGATGTCACTGTATATCTAACAAGTGTCACTGTATATCTAACAGGTGTCACTGTATATCTAACAGGTGTCACTGTATATCTAACAAGTGTCACTGTATATCTAACAGGTGTCACTGTATATCTAACAGGTGTCACTGTATATCTAACAGAAGTCACTGTATATCTAACAAGTGTCACTGTATATCTAACAGAAGTCACTGTATATCTAACAGATGTCACTGTATATCTAACATGTGTCACTGTATATCAAACAGGTGTCACTGTATATCTAACAGATGTCACTGTATATCTAACAGGTGTCACTGTATATCTAACAGATGTCACTGTATATCTAACAGGTGTCACTGTATATCTAACAGATGTCACTGTATATCTAACAGGTGTCACTGTATATCTAACAGATGTCACTGTATATCTAACAGGTGTCACTGTATATCTAACAAGTGTCACTGTATATCTAACAGGTGTCACTGTATATCTAACAGGTGTCACTGTATATCTAACAGGTGTCACTGTATATCTAACAGGTGTCACTGTATATCTAACAGGTGTTTGTATCTTCACTGTATATCTAACAGGTGTCACTGTATATCTAACAGGTGTCACTGTATATCTAACAGGTGTTTGTATCTTCACTGTATATCTAACAGGTGTCACTGTATATCTAACAGGTGTCACTGTATATCTAACAGGTGTTTGTATCTTCACTGTATATCTAACAGGTGTTTGTATCTTCACAATATCTTCACTGTATATCTAATAGATATACAGTCAATGTATAGTGTATACTCTCTACCATACAAGTTTTGCTTCACTAGTCATCAGATTTATGTTCACCTTAACAGGACCATTTTCTAATTTACTGCCATGATAGTCCCAATTAAAAGTAAGGGAGGTGTGTTATCTCTATTATCTCTAAGAGAGAACTATATTTTCTCTAGTATCTCTAAGTGAGAAGTATATTGTCTCTAGTATCTCTGAGTGAGAAGTATGTTTTCTCTATTATCTCTAAGTGAGAAGTATATTGTCTCTAGTATCTCTAAGAGAGAACTATATTATCTCTAGTATCTCTAAGAGATAGCTAGGTATGTTATCTCTAAGAGATAGCTAGGTTTGTTATCTCTAAGAGATAGCTATAGGTACGTTATCTCTCATCTCTAATGACCCAAAAAGAGACTTATAAGGACACTCTCATTGCACGCTTAATTTGACCATCAAAAGATGCACACATAAACAGAGGGTAAGGGTGTGTACAGTACACACTCACGCTAGCGTGTACAGTACACACTCACGCTAGCGTGTAAAGTACACACTCACGCTAGCGTGTACAGTACACACTCACGCTAGCGTGTAAAGTACACAGTCACGCTAGCGTGTACAGTACACACTCACGCTAGCGTGTACAGTACACACTCACGCTAGTGTGTACAGTACACAATAATGTATATTCTATGCATTATATGTTGCTGTGTATTATAATTTATTGTGTGTATCAAATAACAATGAAAACTATTACCGTGAAAATCACCTTCTATCATCACCATTTAAAATAAAGTAAAGGCATCGGTACTTCTTTGAGAGGTGATGCACTCTGCTCAGTAATGCACTCTGCACAGTGGTACAATGTACTTTTAATGATCTAAAAGTGCATTATATATTAGTATGCTGTGGTTGATATGCACTACAAGTGCATTGCTGTGGTTGATATGCACCTACAAGTGCATTGCTGTGGTTGATATGCACCTACAAGTGCATTGCTGTGGTTGATATGCACCTACAAGTGCATTGCTGTGGTTGATATGCACCTACAAGTGCATTGCATGTTCATATTTCACAGCAGATTGGGGGCAAAGATTAAAGATAATTGCTATATATATATATACTATATAGTTCACTGTAATGTAGATATCTATCTCTCCTGTAAGATGAGAAAAGAGGAAATGATATTATCTTTTTTCTATCTAAAAATGATATCGTATTCACATTTTCGATTGTAAAACAATAACAAATTTTACATATCCCTTAATATTTTCAATGTCATTTTTGTCACGCAATAAAGGTATAAAACCTTATAGGGATGAATTAAGTACCATAAGTGCATAGACATGTACCATAAGTACATAGACATGTACCATAAGTGCATAGACATGTACCAGTGGTGATATACATGTACCAGTGGTAATATACATGTACCAGTGGTGATATACATGTACCAGTGGTGATATACATGTACCAGTGGTGATATACATATACCAGTGGTGATATACATGTACCAGTGGTGATATACATGTACCAATGGTGATATACATGTACCAATGGTGATATACATGTACCAGTGGTGATATACATGTGCCAGTGGTGATATACATGTACCAGTGGTGATATACATGTACCAATGGTGATATACATGTGCCAGTGGTGATATACATGTACCAGTGGTGATATACATGTACCAGTGGTGCACCCCAGTGGTACACGGTACACCTCATTGGTACACGGTACACCCCAGTGGTACACGGTACACCCCAGTGGTACACGGTACACCCCAGTGGTACACGGTACACCCCAGTGGTACATGGTACACCCCAGTGGTACACGGTACACCCCAGTGGCACACGGTACACCTCATTGGTACACGGTACACCCTAGTGGTACACGGTACACCCCAGTGGTACACAGTACACCCCAGTGGTACACGGTACACCCTAGTGGTACACGGTACACCCCAGTGGTACACGGTACACCCCAGTGGTACACGGTACACCCCAGTGGTACACGGTACACCCCAGTGGTACATGGTACACCCCAGTGGTACACGGTACACCCCAGTGGTACACGGTACACCCCAGTGGTACACGGTACACCCCAGTGGTACACAGTACACCCCAGTGGTACACGGTACACCCTAGTGGTACATGGTACACCCCAGTGGTACACGGTACACCCCAGTGGTACACGGTACACCCCAGTGGTACACGGTACACCTCATTGGTACACGGTACACCACACCACTCCTCCCCCTTCACCCTGACCCCATCACTCCCTTCATACCATCTGCCTCCTCATCAAGGACTGTAGTGATATTCATTGCCCCTTATTTACAGGCAGGTAAAGCAACCGTGGACCCGTACCCTCATGTGTACAACTTTACAGCCTGTTTATTCGAAAGGATAAAATAATTAAAAAGTATTAACTAAGCTTGCTCTCGTTAAATAAATTGAATGATATGTGAAAAATAATTATGAAGGGACACTGTAAACAGTGAATGAGGGGTACACTGTATAAGGTGAATAAGGGGTATACACTGTAAAAGGTGAATGAGGGGTACACTGTAAAAGGTGATTGAGGGGTACACTGTAAAAGGTGAATGAGGGGTACACTGTAAAAGGTGAATAAGGGGTACACTGTATAAGGTGAATAAGGGGTACACTGTAAAAGGTGAATGAGGGTTACACTGTATAAGGTGAATAAGGGGTACACTGTATAAGGTGAATAAGGGGTACACTGTATAAGGTGAATAAGGGGTACACTGTTTAAGGTGAATAAGGGGTACACTGTAAAAGGTGAATAAGAGGTACACTGTATAATGTGAATAAGGGGTACACTGTATGAGGTGAATAAGGGGTACACTGTTTAAGGTGAATAAGGGGTACACTGTAAAAGGTGAATAAGAGGTACACTGTATAATGTGAATAAGGGGTACATTGTAAAAGGTGAATAAGAGGTACACTGTATAATGTGAATAAGGGGTACACTGTATGAGGTGAATAAGGGGTACACTGTACGAGGTGAATAAGGGGTACACTGTATGAGGTGAATAAGGGGTATACTGTATGAGGTGAATAAGGGGTACACTGTAAAAGGTGAATAAGAGGTACACTGTATAATGTGAATAAGGGGTACACTGTAAAAGGTGAATAAGAGGTACACTGTATAATGTGAATAAGGGGTACACTGTAAAAGGTGAATAAGGGGTACACTGTATAAGGTGAATAAGAGGTACACTGTATAATGTGAATAAGGGGTACACTGTATAAGGTGAATAAGGGGTACACTGTATAATGTGAATAAGGGGTACACTGTATAAGGTGAATAAGGGGTACACTGTATAAGGTGAATAAGGGGTACACTGTATAAGGTGAATAAGGGGTACACTGTATAATGTGAATAAGGGGTACACTGTATGAGGTGAATAAGGGGTACACTGTAAAAGGTGAATAAGGGGTACACTGTAAAAGGTGAATAAGAGGTACACTGTATAATGTGAATAAGGGGTACACTGTATAAGGTGAATAAGGGGTACACTGTATAAGGTGAATAAGGGGTACACTGTATAATGTGAATAAGGGGTACACTGTATGAGGTGAATAAGGGGTACACTGTATGAGGTGAATAAGGGGTACACTGTATAATAAGGTGAATAAAGGACACTGCAAGATAAGGTTAGTCAGGTGAAAGGTTAAAGGTGAATAAGGTTACAAAGTACAGTATACAAGACATTCCTTTCTAACAAAGGTCATGAAGTCCCAATGAAATGCCCCACCAAATATGGCATTATATTATCATTACATTCCATAATATAACTCATGTAATTAACTCTTAACTTCAAATTTTCAAACTACATTAGTTATCTAATTTAGTTACCTAATAATCTTATGTTTTGATTAGATTTTATTTTTAATTCTGTATTTATACCAAAAGACAATACATAAAAATGTGTCCCCCTGTGTGAACGGTGCACTTAAAAAGCTGTGCACTATGAGTTGTGCAATATCAGGTGTGTACCCTGTGAGCTGTGCACCTTATAATCTGTGCACTTGAACGTGACCGTCAATAGCGACCTCCTCGCCAGCTGTTTTCAGTTGGCGCCAAAACGTGTTTGTAACATGTCAGTTCCATGTGGGGCAAATGAGAGCAGCCATAGAAAAACTACACTTTGAACTTTAATGGGAGTATTGTTATTAAATAAAGAGAAAGGTCATTCAGGAGTTTATCACAAGGAGGTGCTTACAGAAATACCAAATGTTAAGCCAACCAAATATGCACTTCTTATTTTCAACACTCTCTTAAATAAACCCGTTTTTATTTATTTAACTATATTAAATGGGTTAATTCTGAAACAAGTATATGATAACGCTTTTAATATAAGACTGATTATTATCTAACACTAAGGTTACAATATATATTAGTTATGATTATAGTGTTGTTTTGATGGTAATAGGTAGGTACTGTTACAGTTACATTTTCTTCACTCTATTACAATTGGCATGACAAAAGTAACAATAGAGGCAAGCCTGTGTTACAATGTAAATAAATAATAGTTACCTCGACAGATTTAAACTGCATCTTATTAACTCACTACAACACAAAAAATAGTCACATTCATATAGTTTTTATTAAGTAAAGTCATTATTCAATAAGAAGTAATATATTTTCTCAAATAGTAAATGAGTTAACTGTATAATTTTATCTAATATGTTAACTTACTGCAATGTATAATAAAAAACTTTAATTAATATTAAATTAGAGTTCACATTACTTAGTTGAACATGTTTATAGTATTCATAATAAGTTTATTTAGAGATTTATAGTTAAGGGTACATGTTCTCTTTTGAATAATATTATCGTTTGATATTAGAATTATTAATAAACTTAACTAATTAGAAATTACTTATCAATAATACAGTGTGCATAGTTATGTATCAGCCTAAAACCCAAACTGTTTCTTTAAAAGTATCCAATATGTCAACTTTTAGTGTTATTTTTTAGTGTTATGCAGAGAGCAAATTTAATAATCAGTCAAATAAAAAGAACAATTTAATTAAATAAGTAAGTATATTACATGCTTTAATTAAAGCAGTTTTTTTTAATTTCGGTTAGTTTCTGAAGTTAATTGGAATATAAAAGAATAAATAATACTGTTAATGTAATAAATAATACTAAGTAGCTGTTCTTTAATAAAATAAGGAATAAATAAATTGCAGGAGAGTAAGTAGCGTATCCAACTAATAGAAAATAAACAAATAATCTACAACTAATCCGTAATTACCCACAAAAGCACTGCTTTATAGAGAGGGTAAGGCTTGTGACACTCATTTCCTTTTTCTTTTTATCTAAAGGTTGCATAGTCTTTTGTTCCCACAGAAACTAACATAGCGAAATACTTTTCCTGTTACAATTTGCCGCCACGTCATAACCTATTGAAATCATCTTAATTTCCACTCTCTTAAACCCTATTCTTATTTGTTATTAAATGAAATTTAACTAATGTATTTTGCAAATGAATTGGTATGAAATATTTGTACGAATAAGAGCAGCATTTATTTCCTCTGATAGTATAAATTCAGTTGTATTTCTCATAGGTATCTTTAATTCGATCTCATAAATGATTCTAATTTAAATTTCAAAATTTTTTTTATCTGTAGAAAAATGTTGATGATTACACTAGAATTTTAAATGTTAATTATTCTAAGAAGTAATAATTTATAAAAAGGTTGATACATACTAACTGTCACCATTTGAATTACAAACGATTGAATATTAAGTGTATAGGAATATCTGAGCCATACCTACCGTACTTCTAATCCAGTCTATTGATATTAACTCTCTCTTATGACGTCATTTCAGGGAAGGGTTGCTTTAAAATCTTTTTGTGTTTTGTTCAGCAGGAGTGATACTGAGAAGTTATCACTTTTTATGCTAATTCGTAACATTAGTACCATGTCAAATAATCAGCTGCATATATTAACTACCATGCATAATGTCTGAATAAAACTCATACTTCAGTTAAAGATATTCATGATAAGAAAAAGCATGGAATACGATATGAGTGAGAGTGAGAGCTGTGTGGTGTGAGTGAGAGCTGTATAGAGTGAGTGAGAGCTGTGTAGAATGAGTGAGAGCCGTATAGAGTGAGTGAGAGCTGTGTAGAGTGAGTGAGAGCTGTGTGGAGTGAGTGAGAGCTGTGTAGAGTGAGTGAGAGCTGTGTAGAGTGAGTGAGAGCTGTATAGAGTGAGTGAGAGCTGTGTGGTGTGAGTGAGAGCTGTATAGAGTGAGTGAGAGCTGTGTAGAGTGAGTGAGAGCTGTATAGAGTGAGTGAGAGCTGTGTAAAGTGAGTGAGAGCTGTATAGAGTGAGTGAGAGCTGTGTGGTGTGAGTGAGAGCTGTATAGAGTGAGTGAGAGCTGTGTAGAGTGATTGAGAGCTGTATAGAGTGAGAGCTGTGTAGAATAAGTGAGAGCTGTGTGATGTGAGTGAGAGCTGTATAGAGTGAGTGAGAGCTGTGTACAGTGAGTGAGAGCTGTATAGAGTGAGTGAGAGCTGTGTAGAATGAGTGAGAGCCGTATAGAGTGAGTGAGAGCTGTGTAGAGTGAGTGAGAGCTGTGTGGAGTGAGTGAGAGCTGTGTAGAGTGAGTGAGAGCTGTGTAGAGTGAGTGAGAGCTGTGTGGTGTGAGTGAGAGCTGTATAGAGTGAGTGAGAGCTGTGTAGAGTGAGTGAGAGCTGTATAGAGTGAGTGAGAGCTGTGTAAAGTGAGTGAGAGCTGTATAGAGTGAGTGAGAGCTGTGTGGTGTGAGTGAGAGCTGTATAGAGTGAGTGAGAGCTGTGTAGAGTGATTGAGAGCTGTATAGAGTGAGAGCTGTGTAGAATAAGTGAGAGCTGTGTGATGTGAGTGAGAGCTGTATAGAGTGAGTGAGAGCTGTGTACAGTGAGTGAGAGCTGTATAGAGTGAGTGAGAGCTGTGTAGAATGAGTGAGAGCCGTATAGAGTGAGTGAGAGCTGTGTAGAGTGAGTGAGAGCTGTGTGGAGTGAGTGAGAGCTGTGTAGAGTGAGTGAGAGCTGTGTAGAGTGAATGAGAGCTGTGTGGTGTGAGTGAGAGCTGTGTAGAGTGAGTGAGAGCTGTGTAGAGTGAATGAGAGCTGTGTGGTGTGAGTTAGAGCTGTGTAGAGTGAGTGAGAGCTGTGTAGAGTGAGTGAGAGCTGTATATAGTGAGTGAGAGCTGTGTAAAGTGAGTGAGAGCTGTATAGAGTGAGTGAGAGCTGTGTAGAATGAGTGAGAGCCGTATAGAGTGAGTGAGAGCTGTGTAGAATGAGTGAGAGCCGTATAGAGTGAGTGAGAGCTGTGTAGAGTGAGTGAGAGCTGTGTAGAGTCAGTGAGAGCTGTGTAGAGTGAGTGAGAGCTGTTTAGAGTGAGTGAGAGCTGTGTAGAGTGAGTGAGAGCTGTGTAGAGTAAGTGAGAGCTGTGTAGAGTGAGTGAGAGCTGTGTGGTGTAAGTGAGAGCTGTGTAGAGTGAGTGAGAGCTGTGTAGAGTGAGTGAGAGCTGTGTGGTGTGAGTGAAAGCTGTATAGAGTAAGTGAGAGCTGTGTAGAGTGAGTGAGAGCTGTGTGGTGTAAGTGAGAGCTGTGTAGAGTGAGTGAGAGCTGTGTAGAGTGAGTGAGAGCTGTATATAGTGAGTGAGAGCTGTGTAGAGTGAGTGGGAGCTGTGTAGAGTGAGTGAGAGCTGTGTAGAGTGAGTGGGAGCTGTGTAGAGTGAGTGAGAGCTGTTTAGAGTGAGTGAGAGCTGTTTAGAGTGAGTGAGAGCTGTGTAGAGTGAGTGAGAGCTGTTTAGAACGAGTGGGAGCTTTGTAGAGTGAGTGAGAGCTGTGTAGAGTGAGTGAGAGCTGTTTAGAGTGAGTGAGAGCTGTTTAGAGTGAGTGAGAGCTGTGTAGAGTGAGTGAGAGCTGTTTAGAGTGAGTGAGAGCTGTGTAGAGTGAGTGAGAGCTGTTTAGAACGAGTGGGAGCTTTGTAGAGTGAGTGAGAGCTGTGTAGAGTGAGTGAGAGCTGTTTAGAGTGAGTGAGAGCTGTTTAGAGTGAGTGAGAGCTGTGTAGAGTGAGTGAGAGCTGTTTAGAGTGAGTGGGAGCTGTTTAGAGTGAGTGAGAGCTGTTTAGAGTGAGTGAGAGCTGTTTAGAGTGAGTGAGAGCTGTTTAGAGTGAGTGAGAGCTGTTTAGAGTGAGTGAGAGCTGTTTAGAGTGAGTTAATTTCCCTTTATAAACTAGTATAGGGTTTAAAAGTTAAATGTAGCATGAATTTTATTTTCTATTTAGCACACTTACCTGGTCCATATATGTGTTATTTAATTACATATGTTATTATTTATTTCAGTGTACTAAGTAAGTAAATTAAGTAATAATATTACTTAATAATTAATATAATTAATATTAGTAATATTAATTATTACCGTATGTTTTGTTATTTATTAATATTATTTTCTGATTAATTTTTACACCTTAAATTACAAACATCAAATGTTGTTCTTAAAAAACAATCATTAGTTTAAAAAATCTATTGTTTTACCGCTCAACATTTGTAAAAACATCACTATTTTTTGACCTAATTTCATGCAAAATAACGGTTTCAGTACATTTTGGTGTATCTGAAATTGAAAAATTGAAATCTTGCGGAACATATTCCAACTCTCTGTTATGGTTAAAATAGATTGAATATATTTATTGCAACTCACCCTTGTCTTTGGGCTACCCTCATCCACCATTTGGGTATTTTTTTACCATCGCTACATTGAAATTTAATAAGAAATAACACAGAAAAAAGTAACAAACTTAACCGGAGTTTACGATGAATTTCACCCATTGTGACTTATCTTCAAGTCAACTTCATTAATTATCTTTTTATTTATTTGAGTAGTTCAATGGGGATTTATTTCGTGTATCGCACAAGCGGCCAATTTAGCGGTATGAGACACCCTAGTTACCGACACTACCGCTGATTGCTCGCAACTGAGGTGGGTACGCTAGAAGATAGTGAATAGAGTGACCAAAGCTGTACCAGTAGAGGGGACTGTGACGTCACCAGAACAACATACCCAAATTACATTTCATGTACAGTGTAACTCCTGAGGTATGAAGTAATGGTTACTTCGTAACTCAGAGCCACTTCATAACTCGAGTGCACTAGTTAGTTTTCTATGATTGAAATCTTAAGACCTAGTCGGAAATTTTTGACGTATTTCGTTCTCTATAATTTAAACATAGAAAATTCTTCATTATTCAGATGCATTTCATAACTCAGGTCCTTCACTCGACTGTTCATAACTCAGAACTTCATAACTCAGGAGTTTTACTGTATATTGAAAATCAAATGTATATAGTAGGGTAAGTTACAAATTATCGGTCGGTTTCACATCTTTGGTCATATAAAAAAAATTATTAGTTTTAATTTCGATTATTATATCATTTTTTTCTCATATGACCGAAGATATGAAACTGACCGATAACTCATAACTCACCCTATAAGACTTTTATATTACTATAAAGAGACGTTATGAATTATATGCAGTTTTTCTAAATCTATTTATAGGTATTATTAGTATAATGGTGCTCTGATGACGTCATACCCTCAAAGAGGACTGTAATGTCGCGACACTAGGCAACTCTGTGAATGAAGTCAATGAAGCGTGCTGTTTCTTGTCTTTTTGTGAATGGGTGCATAGTACAAAACAGGATTGGCAGTTTGCATGCACTTTTTTGCTGTAAATCTAATTAAATAGCGATCATATGGTTAGGGTCACAGTGACCTATACAGTTAGCCTTAGTTAATTAGTACATGCTTTTTTAGTCAACTATTTATGATAGAGATTGCAATTTATTAATTTTGTTCTGCCCAAAATTATTACAGCAATAATTCAAGCAGTTTTATTAATTTAAGGTTATTCTTTTTTCTTGTTAAGAAAAACAACTATTTTCTTCTTCATTTTTTTTAAATCACTTTATTTTTATCTTATCAAGCTCATTCAGATTTTCTCGCTTTTAATATAGGATTGTCTTTAAAAAAATATTCTAATTTTCTTCATTTTTTAAATATCAAACAACTGATTTCACTTGTAAAAGGAATATAACTATATTGATTTTATTTTAAATTAATATTTATGCAGTCTAGACAAATTATATCTTTTAACTGCTTTGTATTGATGTCATTGCATAATTTAATATTTTATCATAACTCACAAGTTTAACAAAAATTACTTTAATGATTTTAATTTTCAATAAAAAAAATAAAGCGATAATTAACATTATTTAAAATTGCAAATTTTTGTATTTAGGAGTACAATTTTTTTTATTAACATTGCCTTTTAATACAAAATATATACCTAATTTATTAGAAACTAGATTATGTGCACTCGGTAGAGCGCATACCTTCGCCGCCGCTTTGACCCGTTCTCTCCTTAAATTTAATTAACTGCTAAATGGATAATAATCAATCGTGCCACCAAGTTTCATGCAATATGGTTCAATACTTTTTGAGTTATTGAGTTATAAATGACCTTGACCTTTGACCGTATCGCTCCCAAAATCCAACAAAATGGTTCCTGCATATTGACCAATTGTCCCACCAAATTCCAGGCAATTTGGTTGAATACTTTTTCAGTTAAGCGAATAACAAGATGATAAATAAATAAATGACGGCTAAAATATGAACTTCCCGCATTCTGCGAAGGTAATAACTATAGTTGAAACCAAGAAAAGTTTAATTTGACACATCTATACGTGATTCAAGATACTCTGCTCGAGAATGTAAGAAAGCTACTCAGGGGTAGGTGTTTCATGAAATTGAATCTAAAGAGCCGTACACACGCAGGGTTTTTTAAGTCTTTCCACCAGACTTTTTGCTAAGCTCCTCCTACTTTTTCCACGAGAATATAAGTATAAGAATATACGGCCCTATAACAACATTTTAACCATCTTAACCTGACTAAATATGATGAAGAAAATGATTATATTTCCCCTATGCCTAAATTTGAAGATTTTGCTATGTCCGATTTTTTTTTTTCGCTCTAAACATAAAATTCGCGAAAATAGCTATTTACGTGTACTACGATAGGGCAAAGCTCAAATTACCAGATGTGAATTGTATATCGGATGAGAATTTCAATAGGTTTATATTAAAAAATGCATAAAAATATATTTCCAATATAGAGCGAACTCTGACAAAATTCACCGAGGAAAGAATTCCCCCACGACAAGAAACTATTATGTAATAGTAATTTCATCCTACCTGACCATTAACAAAAAGCAAAGAACTTTCTAAATACTGTTTATATTTTCATTTCAGAATACCTTTTGTCGCTATCGAATCAGAGCGGAGGGAGGGGGGGGGTTGTTTCCGGGGGCATTTTTTAACTGATAAAATGTATTTTCGAGTAAAGTGACATAATTTAAGCTCACAAATTGACCGCTAGAGATTATGAATATCCTAACGACAAAACATATATATCGTTATTTCCAAAATAAATATATAAAAGTTTAAATAATATTTGCTTATGTTTCACCTATAGTGTTTTGGGACGTTCACAATATTGAAAGCGTTTTAAAATGCCTCTCCTGAAAAGTAGATCTTTTTGAATATCAGTTTCCATCTCGGGTTGAAATAGGGAGTTACCATCAATTGGGGTATACTTCGAAATGTTGCAGGAGTTTTATACAATAGAAAGAAGAATGTGCCGCTTTTTTAAGAGAGGACATTCTCTTGTATGCAGTTGTATGTATGTATGCCATAAATATGGGTCTAACTAACAGCAAAAATAATGCGTTAACATAGGAAGAAATTCCAAGCATATGTTCAAGCCTTTAGCCCCTGAAAGGGATGTAAAATTACCCGGTCTGTTCTTGCAGGACAGATGTACCTGATGTGGATTGCTAGGAATAAATAAATGTATGGTAATACATGATAACACTGTTTAATGCTAGAAGAATTCTATGAAAATATATAATTTATTTATCTATTCTATTTGGTAACTATCCATGATACCAATTGATATAAAAATAAATAATGTTTATTATATATATATAGATTTTACGAGTTCTAAAATATAGAACCGTACGATAACACGGAACTTACCCTAAATTGGGACATGTTGATTAGCACTCTAATGTTGAATTATCTATTCTATAGTCTATGACTCTATAGCTATGGGAGTTTCAATCGTCTTTGAAAAGAAAATATCTCGAACAAAAGATAGAAATAATATACCGTGGTGAATCTCTGTATTGAACCGCAAAGGAACTATGTATATCATGTATGTATTATAAATAATAGTGTATATAGTCACTGTTAGTTTTTTTTTCACATATGCTAATTTCTAAATAAATTGTTTCTAATTACATCAACTGAATAACAATATTGATATTCATTGCAGTTACCGTAAAATAATCACATAAAACAATTGTCTCCATATATACGAATTGTAATAACATTGGGACATGTCTCCCAATTATTACTGCTTTTATAAAAGCGAAGTGTGATAAAACCAGGCTCTGTCTGTATATGTGATTTAGGTTTGGCTTCAATGAAAAAGTTGGCCTATAAATGACTGCCAATTGTTTATTGTTATTGTTGGTGCTGGCAATCTCACTGCCATAATTTAAAATGTGGTAAGGAAAAAAATGATAACCAGCTTTTGGGGAAAAGTGTCAAAAAAGCAAAAAATAAATGAAAATGATTTAGTGTATAATAGACAAAAAAAAAATTCAATTCATGTTAATTAAAGAATTATTCCACTATCTACTAAACCTATATTGACGAAAATATTTGGTACTTATTTTAACACTATTTTTACTATTATCTTAGTTAAATTGAGGAAAACTTATAGTTTAGCTGCTAGTATTTCTAATGCCATATCAAAGTTAAATTATATTGTTTACATATTTAGTTTGTTACAACATCAGTATTCTTCCCCGTTGGTCCCATCTCTCCCTTGAAACCCTTGGGTCCCCGTAAGCCCGGGGCATCAGTGCCCATAACACCAGGGTCCCCTATGACTCCATCACAGTTACACAATTTATCGCCTGGTGTTCCGGGGGCGCCCTTTGGTCCCTCTGGTCCTGGTGGTCCCTGTCGAAGCTCTTCTTTGCCCAGTTTAACGCATACTCCCTTAGGGCCTCGTCTCCCCCGCTGTCCCCGCATGCCGATGTACCCGGGTGTTCCCGGTCTTCCGGCTTTGCCGATTGGGTCATCTGTGAGAAAAATTTAATGTTAGAATGTATTTAAGTGAATTAATTCTTAGTATGTTTTATAGTTCTTTAATGAACATAATGTACATTTCTATGAAAAAAAATGTGATCTTCTCCATGAACAAAAAGATTTCTTATTCGATGTTCTATATATGTGTCAAATTTCAAAGTTCTACGATGCATAATAAATAAAAGAAAATCACGGAGGAACGATGCCCTTCAAATGGAGTGTTGAAATTCTTATATTTTAAAGATGTTCTGAATAAACGTTTCTATATAGCTATTTGATTGAAAAAAAACTTAAGATACACACAGAGAAAACATAAGTTAAATCAAACTTGATTTGTTCTGACTTATTTGTATCGTTTGATTTTTAGCCTACCTACGAGGTGAGTTGCAGGTACTATTTAAAATGAGTTTAGTTGACGCTAGTTAATAACCTAAAGCCGGGTTTCCAATGAGGCAACATTTTGGCAACACGCAGCATGCTACCTTGCCGCATGGGCAAAATGTATTTCAACCAGTTCAACATAAGGCAACGTGTAGCATGCGGCTGCGTAGCATGTTGCACGTGGTTACACGTTGCCCCGTTTTCTGCCGCATACGACAAGATTTAGCTTGTTGCCTAGCGTTGAACGGCTTCCCACCATACACTGGTGGAAGGATTTTTGTTGCCGGCAGCGAAGAGAATTTTTATAGTATTGATGACAAAATAATTCATTAGTTATGCCAAACAATGTCGCATTTTCTTTGTTTAAAAATTGGGATTAAAAAATGGTCAATGACATACTACAGTATTTGCGAATATAAGAACGTTAGAGATTATTCATAGTCACAGTATAGAGTATAAATAACACAGAATTATTTTATTTATTTAATTTAAAAAATAATTTAATTAGATCTTTGTTTTTTATATATTTATATCATTATACAGTATGGGCCACAAAAATGTTTCTGCTTTTTCAAATACTTGTAAATTGTTAACCAATGGACAAAAAATGGTATCTTGGTCTCTTTTTCTCCGTCTCTTATTTTACTATTAACAAGTGAAAACAATTTTGAGCTGATGGACATAGTTTAAGAACATGAAAGCAAAGTGTGAGGGTGATTATTTTTATCATTGCGCGAAGGTTATTCTTAGAGCTAACTCTGTGATTTTACTTACTAAAAGGCAGTGAATAAAAGGAAAAAAAATTATAATGGTAGATATTATAATACAGGGTGCTTACACTACTTTCTTGGAAACTATTTGGAAATAGAATAACTTCAGTGATATTTGGATCTCATTGAAGTTTTCACAATGAATATTTATTCTTCGCTTGTTTATTGCATGGTTAAGGCCCCTTTCACACATACATTATTAATACGGCGGAAAAAAAAGCTCTTCTTAAAATATGTTTACACCTGCATTTTTATATCCCTGATGGAAAAATCACATTAAATTTTTACTTCAACGAAGAAAAAGCGCATGTGAGAACACATTTTAAAAAGAGCCTTTTTTCTGCGTTGTTAAAAATTGAAGTGTGAAGCGGGCCTTAACCATGCAATGAACAAGCGAATAACGAATATTCAGAGTGAAAACTTCAATGAGATCAAAATGTCACTGAAGTTGTTCTATTTCCAAATAGTTTCCAAGGAAATAGTGTAAGCACCCTGTTTTAAAATGTCTTCCATTATAATTTTTTTTCCTTTAATTCACTGCCTTTTAGTAAGTAAAATCACAGAGTTAGCTCTAAGAATGACCTTCGCGCAATGACAAAAATAATCACCCTCACTCTTTGCTTTCCTGTTCTTAAACTATGTCCGTCAGTTCAAAATTGTTTTTACTTGTTAATAGTAAAATAAGAGGCGGAGAAAAAAAGACCAAGATACAGCTTTTCCGTCCATTGGTTAACAATTTACATGTATTTGAAAAAGCGGAAACATTTTTGTGGCCCATACTGTATAGAGAAAGCTCTTATAAATAAAAATATGTAATATTCATTATGCGAAGAATTTATATTGTTAATAATATATTTAAGTTATAATATTAAATATCAAACAAAATAAAAGGCCTTGCGCAAATGAAAATCTCTTATTTATCCGATAATATTTCACTATCTTCACATGAGTATTTTTCTGAACCTTCTATTCCATGTTTCAGTTGTTCGCATTTACGCTCAATGTTTGGAAATTGGTTTAGTTTTTGTTGAACTGGTTGAAATGGTCTTGCAGCAAGCAACAGGCAACAGAGCATGCAGCATTCTACTAGCAAGTTGCAACGAAGGTGTTGCCTTGCTGCATGCTTCGTGCCTCATTATTGAAAGTCGCATGCTACATTCTTGTTGAAGGACAGTGAAGTCGCATGCTACATGTTGCCTCAATGGAAACCCGGCTTAACAGTCGTTTTGACTCACACCAATAATTAAAAAAAGTAGCGCCTACTCGCATAGTAAGTTAATTTATATATACGCCAGATACATTGGATTAACAGTCTTTGCGAGTTACGACCATACACTCTGTCATAGTTGTTTCAACATACGTTAAAATTTCATAAAAGTAACTTTTAACTCTCATATAGTAAGTTTCATAAAATGAATTGAATTTACTAATATTTGATGACACACCATGTCATAGTTGTTTTAACACACATGAAAACATAAATAAAGTCCAACAAACTCACGTAATAAAATAATTCAAAGCATAAATTGAAGAGTAAACTTTTTTCTCTGTGTACTTGGTCATTTATTTGAATTCTATTGAATTGATAAAATTGTATGGAAATTTATGCACCTAGTGACAGTTAAAAATTTACTGGCATATATTTTTTGTTATTATAATTAATAATTGTAATTTTCTGATTGTAGAATATCTAACGGATATATTTGCAATATAAGTGTTTTTAAATCATGCTTAATATAATAAAATGATTAAAAATTTAGCTAACGCTCATGGTATCTTAACAGAAAGAAATCAATCTATATAATGGTAACAAATAATATCACTATGGGAGATTCATTCGCTGTGTGGTCTAGACTCTAGATCGAGTGACTGGACTCTAGATTCTAGATTCTATAGAGTCCCGAATTTGATAAACTGCTCAGACTGAAAGTTATGATGGGACCACTTAATATTAGCAAGAGTCTCGCCTAATATTCTATGGCCCCACCATAAGTAGGACCACCAGGTAAAAAGTTCGAATAAATTACCTATGATTTCCTTCATATCAAAATTGTTTAAAGATATTTTTTATTTGTTTAACTGTTTCCTAGAGAGTACTTATTGTACTCTCTAGGTACAATAAGTACCTAAATTTCTTCAAAATTTTGGTGGGTTAGTTAAATTCGAAAGTTTGAAATTGAGGAAATGTCATGTTTCATAAAAAAAGTTATTCATAGAATTAAACTAACCTTTGAGTTTCGATTGGATCTGAGCGATGATGTCTGCGTAGATCTTGAGGCGAGTTTCTGATTTCTTTATTGTCCTCAGCTTGTCCTCCAACAGAGACAACCTCATCGTCAGCTCAGAGAGGGAAACTTGACAGTGGGAAATTTTCTGTAAAATGAATCACATTAAAGCATGGTACATTCGATATTTCAATATACTACATTCGTAAGAACCTGATACTGAACGTTCAAAATTTGTCTTTATTTGAGCAACTATGCCTAAGTTAAGTGCATTCTTTTTAGTGATTGGAAGACTTACCTTGCAGTAGCCTCCTTCAGCTAAGTAACTAGCTATTATTCCCAATGGTACGCCCTGATTCGGAACTTCTTGTGGTGTCGGGCACATGAAAGGCATGGCCGGGGGATGGTTAACCGTCTGTTTGCTGCAGTCTTCGGGAAGCATTGGCTCGTTCTTAGGACAGTTTGATGGAATGCTATAGGATGGAATGCCATAGGAGGCTTGACCATAATTGTAGTCTGAATTTTGGTAATTTGCAGAATCTCCGTTGTAATAGTTGTAACCTGGTACTTGATACTGGGATTGGTACGGATTTAGGGTAGAATAGTTCGCTTGGTTACCTTCATTAACTCCGTACACATTAGAATTGAAGTTATATCCATTATTATAATCAATTATTATTCCAGGTTTATTTGATGCAGGTGAATTGTATTCGATATCATTTTCGTAGATGGGTTTGTTAGATTCCGGGTTTCCTTGATCTATTGGTTTATTAGACACATATCCTGGGGGCTTGAATCCTCCACTCGGCTTATTGGACACATATCCTGGAGGGTTGAATCCTCCACTCGGATTATTGGGCACATATCCTGGAGGTTTCAATCCTCCACTCGGATTATTGGGCACATATCCTGGAGGTTTGAATCCTCCACTCGGTTTATTCGAACCAGGTCTCGATTGATTCGGACGATTTGGTTTGTTAGATGCGCTTCCTGGTTTATTTGAATCTTGAGGATAATTTTGAAGTTTATAATATTGAACTATTTCAGGAGAAATTGGGTCACATATTGGACACGATCCATCGGAACATTGTGGGTAGTCTGGGTAGTAAGCATTCTTGTCTGAATTTTCTGGTAAGGAGCAAGGTCGAAAGTTTGAAATTTTTTGAACTATCTTTTCATCAAGTTGACTCACTGTCTCTGGCCTTAAGGAAAACCGTTCGAAAGAATCCTCTCTTTTTACCACAATACGAACTGTCTCTATTTCCGACAAGAATATTGCTATGACTACCACTATTGACAGGTAAATACTCCAGGAACACATTTTCAACTGAAAACACAACAAAAAAGATACGTCTATAATTTCTGTCATAATTGCTAACTAATAAATCAACTATTTATTATTTTCATTTAACTAAATCTACCTACTGAGTTTGCCACGGTCTTACCTCATGAAAATTCTTCAGCTGCTGCGCTCCAATACAGACCACCTTCTTCCCTGCACTCTGTGATGATAACTAGATGGCAACACTCACTTTAGGAACAAGTCACTCGCATAGGATCGTTTCTAGCATTATTTCGCTGTCATTAATTGCAAGTAAATCATCGAAATATTTGTTAAAAATATGTGGAATGCATGGTGGATGAAAATATAAAATATATATGTATCATTTAAAACGAAATAACAGAAATTAAATTAAACATTTCCACTTGAAATGTTAAATATGTAACCAAAAGTGTTAAATAAAGTTAAAATTGAAGATTTTTATATCTTTAAATTAAGTTTATTCTTTTTTTTTCTTCTTTATTTGTGTGTCTCAATATGATATTTTGGTACTACATTAGAATTTCTTCGGAAATAAGTTTGTTATTTATTTAAAAAATTGGCATACCAGTAAATACTTTTCAAACAATGCTAAATGCATATGATTTTTTATCTGTTGACAATTATATCTCCGTTTTTCTGTTTATTTACATTTTTGCAACAGTTGCAACATGAATACTTTTCATGTAGAAAGGCGAGCTGTTTGAACAAGAGTTCATTGTGACCGAGAGGCCCCTAGCTACGTCCTTGCTCATCCCTTGTTCCCAATATGTTAAGTGCTATGAAATAAATCAATAAGATATGTTTTCTGGATTTAGAAGATTTATAAATTACATTTTATTTACCTCTTACCGATGAAATGTTATGTTAGTAGTTCGTATTTTTAAATTAGGTTAATGTATGTTGAATGATATATGTAATGTGAATGGATGAACAAGGAGCCATTGTCTGTTTCATAAACGAGTTGCAACTCCTTATAAAGAATATACATCTAACCTACTTCTTATACCATTTCATATGTGAGTTTATAATATTCCGTCAGGATTCAAATTTTACCTAAATGTAATATTCCTGATTTATTTTCATTATTCTATGCTCAAATTCATTTTTATTTCATGGCGTGAAATCTGGATCATCTTGCCAGATTAATGATTCTCGTTGGCAAAGTATTTTTATTTTACGAGTTTACAAATTGGAACGTCTAGAAAATATAGTTTCGTAGTTAGGTAGAAGAACTACATTAGGTCTGAGAGTTGTGCAAATCTGTAGAGGAGTGCAAACGTATACCTACGATGTATCTTAGTTTAGTCTGCCTCTACTCATGAATGGGAGAACAACGCATCTCCTTCAGTGTTGTCGCCAGTGGTTCATTCAGTGAACGGCATTAAGATAGTCATGAAAAGTAAAACTTTAACTTACTCAGTATGGCTGATATTATCAATAAGTTGTTTGCTGCAAGAGTGTGCGGCCGGAGATCCAGATCTGCAAGGATTGCATGAAATGGTTAACTCAATTTGGACTGGAGCTCCTGGAGAATCTGGAGGATCTGACAGTACAATAGCTTCTGCGCTGGATGGAATGCTCATTCTACTCAATAGCCAGAAGCTTCATAGGCGTCAAATACCTGTTACTTGCCCCTACTGTCCTGTGAGCTTTCCTTGTCCAGTAGGTTGTCCTAACGCCCCTGCTTCGCCGATAAAAGCATGCAGTATTGAATGTGCCTCTACAACTGGATCACCTGGACCAGTGGGTCCACCAGGAGAACCGGGTTATCCTGCTCCTCCTTTATACAATCAGAGGTATGGCACAGGATGCCCTGGCAATGCTGGATCTCCAGGATCTTGTTTTCCTGGTTATGCAGGGCCTCCTGGAATTCCAGGCACTCCAGGAACCTGTCCACGTAGCAACATCACCAATTCAGTTGATATAAAATTACTGCAGAGCACTTTCAGGGCTAACTATCAATGCAATTTACCCCGCCAGGTACAGTAACTTGGCATGCCTCTCTGAAATACCTAAATAATACAGTAATTAACTTTTCAATATATGGTTTCTTCTTTTTCAAGAGATGTGGTTACAAGGTTCCGGACTTATTGTCACGATTGAACTCTCTGGACTCACGATTGGAAACTCTGGTTGGACTAAAGAGGAAACTTCAAACGGTCTCTAATGATCTTTCGGCCCTTCGAGTGAAATACATCGGTGAGTTTGAAAAATTTATGAATAATTGCACAACTGGAACAGACATCACATCATATGATATCTTGTACAGGCAAGCCTCGCTTTAAGTACAGCTCACTTTAGTAAAAGTGGTTCTTGTTTCGAGTCATGTTTCGAAATAAGAACCATTCATAGACATAGAAAACGGAGACAATTTTTTGTGATTATTTTACGGTAACTAAAAGAAACATCAAAATTATAATCCAGATAAGGTTATTAGAAGCAATTGGTTTAGAAATTCAACATGTCCTATTTAAGGGTTAGTTCCGTGTTATTGCACGGTTCCATATTTTCGAACACGTGAAAATCTTTATATAATAATCATTATTTAACTTTTAATTCAATTGGTATCCATGATACCAATTAGAATAGAAGTTAAATAATGATTATAATATTTTCTTTTCTGACGTGTCCGAAATTGTAGAACCAACCAATAACTTGGAACTTAGTACCCTACTACCAAAAACATTTCATAGAGCATAAAATTGCGGTTTGTTAAATGTAGCACAATAATTATAGAAGTCTAAGTATCTATTAATTACCCACCTAAATATACTGAGTGAGAGTTAAGCTATGGATGGATTTTAAAACATTTAATAAATGCACGACTTTAAACTTTTTATCACAATCACAAACAATGAAAGACTGTATATTATTATTAATATGCTTATATACGTAGTACTCTAATAACTTTAAAACAAATTTTCTTTCTATAACTCATAGAAAATGAGATATATAATCGAGGAGTGACAATTATAAATTTCTTTTTACTTTTATTCGCTTTAGTTACCGTTTGGTAACTAAACTGAGTCGTGATTTGGTAACTAAAGCGGGGGATGCTTGTACTTTGAAACTCTGTTGAAATTACTTCTATTCTAGTTAATAATATACGTAATTTTTTTTTGTCTTGGTCATTTCATTCTCGGTCATTTGAATCCCGATTATTCGATCCCCATGCAATTTATTCCTCGACAAAAGATTGTCAGTAATATTTTTCTGTCGATACACCTGTTTATACACTTCCCTTATTTATTTCTCCTGATTTAGTAAATAATTGAAGAGTAACTTTATCAATTTGGTTGTTAGTTTTCAGTTATGCTGTTTTCGCTGTGGTACGTATTGCAAACATTATGATGTACAGTTGGGATTGATTAAAATCATTTTATGGTAAAAAGTAAACTAAAATTAGCTACCGTAAAATGATCTCTAATCTACCAGCTTAACTGAAAACTAACAATCAAATGAAGAATTTACTCTTAAAATATTTTCAATTCCAAGAAAAATAATTGCCAGTCATAATTGGTATGCCGTTAGTCTAATAATTTAACGAATATTAAATTGAGTACATAGAAAAATGAACAAAAATAATTAATAGTGTATATTAAAGGCAATGAATTTTATAAATGCTATTATAATCAAATGGTACAACACCAATTTTTTCTTTGTAAATGATATTTATCGATATTTAATATATTTATATAAGTTAATTCGAATTATATTGCTATAAGTTGCAAATTTAATTTCTAGTACTTTTAAAATCGATATGTAATGAACTACATCATATATGTTTTGGATGTTGGTAAACTCGATAATTCTGGAATTTATTCTATAAATTTTATTGTCTTTTGAAAAGACAATAGTATACTGTATACAGTGTATCCACGAAAAATGTATCCACTACCATTGAATCTGCATGATTCATCATTTTACGATAATATGCATAATATATTTGTAACAATGATATGTAGAATAATTAATTTCTTATGTGTAGTACTTATATTCAATGGCAGTGGATACATTTTTTTGTGGACACACTGTCTAATAATTTGTTTGCTATGTTATGAAAAAATAGTTTCAGTTTTTCATTCATTTTTGTTTAATAATTATTGATGGTAAATATATCGGACCACCTTTAGAATCCACACCCAATCCAGATGGGAATGCGGATTGTACAGGAGTGAAATCATTAGTTTTCGAACTGTACAGGAGTGAAATCTTGGGGGTGCAGATTGTACAGGAGTGAAATCTTGGGGGTGCAGATTGTACAGGAGTGAAATCATTGGGGGTGCAGATTGTACAGGAGTGAAATCATTGGGGTGCAGATTGTACAGGAGTGAAATATTGGGGGTGCAGATTGTACAGGAGTGAAATCATTGGGGGGTGCAGATTGTACAGGAGTGAAATCTTGGGGATGCAGATTGTACAGGAGTGAAATCTTTGGGGGTACTGATTGTACAGGAGTGAAATCATTGGGGGTGCAGATTGTACAGGAGTGAAATCATTGGGGGTGCAGATTGTACAGGAGTGAAATCTTGGGGGTGCAGATTGTACAGGAGTGAAATCATTGGGGGTGCAGATTGTACAGGAGTGAAATCATTGGGGGTGCAGATTGTACAGGAGTGAAATCATTGGGGGGTGCAGATTGTACAGGAGTGAAATCTTGGGGATGCAGATTGTACAGGAGTGAAATCTTTGGGGGTACTGATTGTACAGGAGTGAAATCATTGGGGGTGCAGATTGTACAGGAGTGAAATCATTAGTTTTCGAACTGTACAGGAGTGAAATCTTGGGGGTGCAGATTGTACAGGAGTGAAATCATTGGGGGTGCAGATTGTACAGGAGTGAAATCATTGGGGATGCAGATTGTACAGGAGTGAAATCTTGGGGATGCAGATTGTACAGGAGTGAAATCATTGGGGGTGCAGATTGTACAGGAGTGAAATCATTAGTTTTCGAACTGTACAGGAGTGAAATCTTGGGGGTGCAGATTGTACAAGAGTGAAATCATTGGGGGTGCAGATTGTACAGGAGTGAAATCATTGGGGGTGCAGATTGTACAGGAGTGAAATCATTAGTTTTCGAACTGTACAGGAGTGAAATCATTGGGGGTGCAGATTGTACAGGAGTGAAATCATTAGTTTTCGAACTGTACAGGAGTGAAATCTTGGGGGTGCAGATTGTACAGGAGTGAAATCATTAGTTTTCGAACTGTACAGGAGTGAAATCTTGGGGGTGCAGATTGTACAGGAGTGAAATCATTAGTTTTCGAACTGTACAGGAGTGAAATCTTGGGGGTGCAGATTGTACAGGAGTGAAATCATTAGTTTTCGAACTGTACAGAAGTGAAATCTTGGGGGTGCAGATTGTACAGAAGTGAAATCTTGGGGTGCGGATTGTACAGAAGTGAAATCTTGGGGGTGCAGATTGTACAGAAGTGAAATCTTGGGGGTGCGGATTGTACAGAAGTGAAATCTTGGGGGTGCAGATTGTACAGGAGTGAAATCATTAGTTTTCGAACTGTACAGGAGTGAGATCTTGGGGATGCAGATTGTACAGGAGTGAAATCTTGGGGGTGCATAGTGTACACGAGTGAAATCATTAGTTTTCGAACTGTACTTGAGTGAAATCTTGGGGGTGCTGATTGTACAGGAATGAAATCTTGGGGGTGCAGATTGTACAGGAGTGAAATCTTGATGGTGCAGATTGTACAGGAGTGAAATCTTGGGGGGCAGATTGTACAGGAGTGAAATCTTGATGGTGCAGATTGTACAGGAGTGAAATCTTTGCGTTTTGGTTAATGTACAGGAGTGAAATCATTGGGGTACGGATTGTACAGGAGTGGAATCTTTGGGTGAGGATTGTACAGGAGTGAAATACTGGGGTGCGGATTCTACAGGTGGACCAATATTTTTTTGTGAGAAAATTGTTAATAAAATATATTCATGACGTGTGTAATATATTTTTTGTATATATATATGCTAAAGATTTATTAAATTGTGTTCAATAATGAAATATGTATTTTTTGTCAGTACAATCCAACAATAACAAGTGTATAAGTGTATATTCAAATTGAATATGCTCTCATATTCATCATATTAACCCTCTAATCTCATTAGACGTTGATAAGAATTGAAATTTAGTAAACAATTTAGGGCATTTTTCCATTTATATGAAAAGTATATTTCAATATGATACACCAAAAAAATTTGCCCATTTTATGTACACATTTAATATATTGACTTTTTACAGAATTCCAATGTCATTATGGTTATTATATATAATTTTTTTTTTGTCAGACAATCGAAGACCTGGACCTGTAGGACTGGTTGGTGTTCCCGGTAAACAGGGAATAAAGGGCATGCCTGGCTATGAAGGTGTGGTGGGGAAGTGCAGGAGACTTGAAAATATGGTACCGGTACTTACCGGAAGACCAGGGGTTCCAGGACCAAAAGGTGACCCCGGCATACCAGGGGATAAAATTTGTAACTGTGATGGCTTCCCCGGAGACCGTGGGTACACTGGCTTACCTGGTTCTGGAGTACCTGGTGAAAAGGGCTTCAAAGGAGTAAAAGGAGACAAGTATTAGGAATAACTGGCTGGATAACTGGGAACAATATTGGGACCACTGGATAACATAGAGATAACTCAAAATTATATTTAATAATTTTATAGTCAGTGAGGAAAGTATGGTCAGGTTTCACAACGTCAGATTAAAACTAAGTTATATCTTAGTCATTATTAATTAAAAATTAGATAATACATCCCTTTAATGTTAATAGATATTAATTTAAATCATATCGATAAATGCCTAATTGACATTTCAGATGACATGCCAATGCCGAAAAGTGATCATTTCCACTAAGTGAAACCGTTGTAAACTAAAGCAATGGCATAACTGTAAGAATGTCTTTAGAATTAAGTCATATTTGAATCAGTGTTTTATATTACAATGTGATGGAAATTACTGGATTAAAAACCATTGGCCTATGTTTTTTTTAAGAAAAAAATTGAAAACTATTCAAGAAATGGTGAATTAATAAATTATTCATATTTAAAAGGATATATTGTAGAGTAGCACATATAATAATGTTAGTATTATTGTTGAATAATTTAAATATTCGCAAAATCCTCCCAAAGCATATTGTATATTTATAATAATTACTAATTTGTGTATTTCTTAATTTAAAATTATATTTTCACTCACGGAATTTGAAAATATTTAATTTGATACCATCTATTTAGTACAATTTAATAAAATATCAAAATTAGATTAAGGTTGTTAGATTAAGCATATTCTTAAGATATTTTTTATTTCATTTTATTGGATATAGTGACAGATATACTACATAATAGGAACTACGTACTGTAGTTCTTCACTATAGAGTTTAGAGGTTTGATAGTTGTATAGGAAACTGACATTTTCATGGCAGACTACACTATTTCTTTATTTTTTAAATTAATTAATTCATTAATTATGCAGAGTAGCTCATTTTTCAGAACTCTAAAAATCAGGGTGGATCACTACACATGACTGGTAGAAATCCTCTTTCATGAAATACAAATTAATTATTTACTCTATTATACATAGATATACATGTATAGAAAACTCATAGCAATTTGTGGCAGACTAAACTAAATATGTTCACTACAGAGGTTGATTCTTATACAGGAGTGTACTAATCAGGATGTTTCACCATACAGGAGTTCATTATAGTGGAGTTCTACCGTATGAAGAAAAAGTGATGTGAAGTGATCGAATGAAAATATTGTTTCATGATCTGAAGGACAATTACACACACATATATGAGCTTTAGATTTATAGCATTTCTTTAAATTAATAAGACGACAGCTCTGAAATGAAAGAAATCATGAGTGAAGAACATATTATGATAGGTACCTAATTAGTTGGCTATTGAATGAGTTATTGAGAATAGGTAACGTTATGTAAGAGCTAAAATAATAAAGAAAATAACATATATGGTTATGCTACTAATATACAAATAAAACAATCCTGTTATCTATTTATAAATGAAAGTAAGGAGTAATAATAACACAGGAACAGTAACACTCAGCACCTGACGCGTAGGTACATTCCTGTCAACAATAACATAGGTAGTGGGAGGCAGTGTTGCCATAAACAGAGAGAACACTTATCCCATATGATCAAATAGTAAATAGGTACTTACCTACCTTGTAATTTTCTAATTTCTGTATATGTATCATAAATACCCAGTAAACATTACGATGTTGGGCCAACGTTGGCCCATTTCAGAACGAAACTCTGGGCCAACGCTGTCATGCTGGTCTCGGTGTATTGGGCCAAAAAAGGCCCGACGTTGGCCCACCTCACGGATGTCCGCCGGCCCTGAGCAGTATAACCACGTATAAACGACTTATTGGTACTGGCAATACTTAAAGGTCCCCTCCAAGCAAATATTTTTATTGCTGTATTCAACGAGGCTAATGTTTCTTATCATTTTGCTGCAAACCGCATCGAATTTAGTGGCATATTTTTGATTTTATATGTTTTTAAAGATATTTATAATCAAAACTCTACAAAACCTATTTAACTTCCGACTTACTAATTTAAGAAATTTTCAGCCTGAAGAAAAAGAATGTACACCATTTGTTTTGATTGTCAACTAGGTATTAGGTTTAATAAATCCATTTAATATTCGTGTAAAGGTATAAAATTGAATGAACTTATAATAGAAACGTTTATATACTTTAGGAAACAATTAATATCTAAAATAAATTAAATAAAGGCCGAAAACGCATTGTTTGTTTATAAAATTCAAATTTGTAATCAAAACAAAGAGTGTACAATCTTCTTCTTGAGCATCAGATTAGTGATTCGCTCAATTGTTGCTCACAAAGTATTAGAAAATTTTAAAAGCAAATTATAAAATATTTACTGAACCGAATTGTATGCGGTTTGCAGAATAATGATCGTAGACCTTAGTTCTATAATATTATGTAATAAACTCATTTTTTTCACGGAGCCTGGAGAGGACCTTTAATAGTGTCAACGCCATGCATGTCTACGGCCAGTACTATTTTCATATAACAGGTGTATTAATTAGATTATGCTATACAGAACACGTGAAGACGACAGTTACTTCTAACAATGTAGTAACTGGCTACTAACTGTCCTACAAATCGAAGTCAGGAAAAATAGAACACTTCCCAATTCAAACTCGAATCTATATAATTTTACTTATGCTATTTTTAACCAAATAATAATATTTCTATTTAAAATTGAATAGAAAGTATAATTTTCAATATGAATAATCATTTCGAACGAAAAAATAACTTTTCATACTAAATATATGAATAACTAGTGTACAAGCTCATTTTTATGAATGAAATAAATTAAATGTTAAATTAATAATTGAAGGGATAACAGGCCTATTTATACTAAATTGCCACAAGCGACTAAAATTGCAAAGATATACTTAATCGAGGATATTAAATTGGCTATTTGGTGTGATTAAAGTTGGGAGAGATCGTTTGCACCTATTTTGTCTGATTATCAGGCGATAACTGCTAAATAGAACCGGTAGACCATATAATAAATATACTGGTACATCAAAAATCACTGGATTAGTTAACCAATGTTTTCCTCCATCGGGTCAGTGCAGTTTGGAAACCGTTGGCCCAGTGTTGTTTTCATTGCATTGGCCCAGTGAGTAATAGCATTGGTGTGCAAATGTCCGATTGTGCCTTTACTTTGCCAACGTTTACCGACGTTGGCTCGATAGTGCAATGTTATCAGGGTAAAAATAATAAAGATAGGCCTAACAGTTTATTGATGAAAACATATAATAACCAAGCCCCCCCCCCCCTTATAATTTCCTTTAACAATGTATAGAAATAAATGAATCATGTTCATAGATAATGCATCTTCGTTCTGGTTCATCGTATAGTTTGATTGGTTTATTATACAATACAATCTACCAAAAAAGTGTATAAATATCAACGAACCATAACTTATCTATCCATGTTTATAAGAAAACCCATAAAAAATATTTTAAATACTTTCATTAAATAACCTGACACAGAAATTCACAAATTTGTTATGTCTTTATCAACTTGTCGTTAAGTAGGCCCAGGATGTAATTTTATCTATACTTAAAGAGAAACAATCCTAAGCAAATGGAAATAGTTATCATTGAAATATTTTTAATATTTAATACATCGGTAAGGTAAAAATTAAGAATTCAACTGCCATCTTATCTGATAATTGTAACGAATGAAATCAACATTGATATTGATATTTTTCTCAGTAGCGCTTTAGTGTTACATATAAAAGAGAAAATTCGAATGACGCGCGTCCCGTTAATTCTTTTCTTGAAATTGATATTTTCATTTTTCAAAATGTTGATAAAACTAGGTAGTTATCTAAATGAGCCTTGGTGACCCGAGTGCCGAATCTTCAATAAACAAATATGAAAAGAACAAAACTAGGTAGTAGTTACCTAATTTGTAAATTAGATTGGTTTACTTGCAATACCTATGGTTTTAATGTTTATTTTCTTTTAGGTATTATCTTTATAACTAGGCTACTAGCTTATAGCTAGCTAGGTATTTGAAAATCATAATAGGAACTTATGAAGGGTTAAACTGCAACCCTTCAATTGAATTTCAAAATAATCAATCATTTTGATAAATCAATAGTTAAGCAGTTAGGTACCTACTGGCCTGACTACAGAATAGGTATGGTCCCATGGAACATTTTTGCAAAACTGTGACAAATCTGTGGGTAGGTATATCTGTAGGTATATTGTAGGTATATCTCTGGGAGATCTTGAATTAATTCCTATGTAACCATTAATTTAGCTGCCTAAACTGCGGCTGCTGCGGGAAATTTCGAATTAATTCCTCTGTAGTTATGTTGAACCATCAATTTAGCGGCGTTTTTGAAAATTTCAATCCAAGATTAACCCATGTTTCAAAGTGTGGCAGGAAAGTCGCCAGTTTAGTGAGAAAATGGATCCAGGTTGCCCAGTTTGTACCTATTTGGAAATTGGTCCTAGTTTCAGAGAATGTTCATTGAGTCGCCAATATATTTTTTTTTTTCAAAATAAGTCAACAAAAATTAGTGATGTAGTTGCCAGTCGTCAAAATTTAATTCCAATTTTGAAATTCGACAGTAGTCATTACCTAGGTATATTATTATACCTACCTAATTATCAAAATTAAACATATCTTAATATATAATTGACTCATTGAGAGCATATCAGCCAATCAGAGAGAGGCATACAACTGATAGTCAGAGTCTGATAGGGTGAATGCACCATTTGACGGTCAATCTAGAACACTCGCTACGCGCGTTTCCACTCCTTCTATGATAAAAACAAACGATCTTTTTCTTTAGATGAATCTGAAAGCTGTAGAACTATGGAACATAATACAGTGGCTGTAATTTGAAATCAATCTATCTTATTTTGAATAAACAACTAATAATACTGATTATTGATTACTTGAAAGCCGGCAACAAAATTGATTCTACGGCAGCTGCCGTGATTCAAACTAACGGCACAGCATACATGCCGTAATTTGAATTCACAGCAGATTCACATGCCGGCAATTGATATTCCGACATGCATTCTCATATTTGCGGCAATACTATAATAAATGGAATACAAATTGAAAACTCATCACATTCAAACGATATTATTTATTATGTAGTTAAGGTTAAATATCGAATTGCAATTAACAAATATTCCGAAAAAAACAAAAAAAAACAATAATGAAAGAAATATATAATCCTTTTAATTAGTGATGTCAATGATGTGCATTTATTCTTGGGGTAAACATTTTTCGCACAAATAGTCGTTCTCCTCTTCTTCATCGTCAAAATTTTGTATACTGAGATGGCTTCTAGGAGTACAAATTATTGATGTGCATCTTCATGTGGCAATTATCACATTGTATCCATTTCTTGTTTGTTGAAGTTGCCAGGTCTTCTTCATATGTTATGTCGCAGTATGCGCAAATCCACTCTGTTAGACTTTTTTTCTTTGCCAGTCTGCTCAACATTGTTACACGGGCACACTTTCCACTTACAAGACTTGCCTCTGGAGCTGTTGGAGCTTTTTTCCTCTTGTTGCATTTCATTTTATCTGGATAGTGTTTGTACATTGAGTCAAATACACTACATTCACCGTGAGAAGTACTTGCATTCTTCTTCCTTGCTACGGCCACAGGAATCATCGGTACTGTTGGAGATAAAGAAGAAGCAGCAGTAGCAGAGGTCGAAGAAGCATCCGTAGTAGCAGAGGTCCAAGGAGCAACCGTAGTAGAGATCAAAGTAACAGTCGTAGAAGAGGTAGAAGAAGCAGCCGTAGCAGAAGTCGAAGGAACTTCACGGGCATACTTTCCACTTACAATGCTTGCCTCTGGAGCTGTTGGAGGTTTTCTCCTCTTGCATTTTATCTTACCTGGATAGTATTTGTACATTGAGTCAACACTACATTCATCATGAGAAGTACTTGCATTCTTCTTCCTTGCTACGGCCACAGGAATCATCGGTACTGTTGAAGATAAAGTTATTGTGTAAGAAGAAGCAGCAGTAGCAGAGGTGGAAAAAGCAGCCGTAGCAGAGGACGAAGGAGCAGCCGTAGTAGCAGAGGTCGAAGGAGCAACCATAGCAGAGGTCGAAGGAGCAACCATAGCAGAGGTCGAAGGAGCAACCATAGCAGAGGTCGAAGGAGCAACCATAGCAGAGGTCGAAGGAGCAACCATAGCAGAGGTCGAAGGAGCAACCATAGCAGAGATCGAAGTAGCAGCCGTAGCAGAGGTTGAAGAAGCAGCCGTAGCAGAGGTTGAAGAAGCAGCCGTATCAAAGGTCAAAGGAACTTCAATTGCAGAAGTTATTTCCTGTGACATGACTGTAAGAGGAGATGATTCCTGAGGTATAATTGAATCCAGAACAGTTTGATTCCATATACTACCGTCTCTGAAACCCGCGAAACTTCACTCATCTAAAGTTTCACCAACCACTTCTTGAGCAATGGTTGATGGAACTTCATCTGACTCATAAGTTACGAGTGTTTCATAAACTGAGTTTGGTTCTGAAACAATTTCTATAGCCTCATTGGGTACATGGTCCATCACCATGGCAGATGGAAGAAGAGGCAGATCCTCTGGAACATTTTGAACAGGAATTCCGACCTCTGCTCTCTGTGCTAAGGTTCTTATCATTAAATTAAGCTCATCAGCTCCCCAATTCATTATAGAAGCTTTTTCTAAGATTGTCATCTCCTAAAATCTCCTTAACGCATTTGAATGCCTCCTTATAATCCCTGTTCTCCACTACTTCTGGTTCCACCACGTCAGCAACATCTTCATTATCGTCCTCTTCGTCAACCTCTATGTCTAAGCATTTGCTATAATCGACAGCGTCAGCATCAAAAGGGAATATTCCCGACTTCCTGAAGCCATTGATGATACAACTGGATGCTATTTTGTCAATGATGTTGTTTAACATTGGTGCAACGTCTTTCCTAGCAATTAAAACGCCCGGATTCTTTCTTTGCCTATCAATCACTTCCTCCCTCCAATAAAGTTTCATCGGACGAAAAGGCCCTACGTCTGCTGGCTGAAGCATATGAGTAGCATTGGGAGGTAACAAGTATAATATAATCCCATTATTATCACATTCAACGGATGTTTGGAGTGTAATGTGAGTTCGATGGCCATCCACAAAAAGAATAACTGGTCTTGGGATTTCGTGAGCATTCAACCAATTCTTGAAAGGATTGGCGATGAACTCATAAAAGGATTTTGCAGTCATCCATCCAGATTCAGTAGGGCTTTGATGGAAGCGCTCAGGAACATTGGCCTTTATCTCTGCAGGCAGTCTCACATAGGGGTAGAGGATCATTGGAGTGATTGTTTCACAGTTAGCATTATACGTCCCTAAGAACGTTAAATTGGATTTCTCAGGTCCGGGAGCCACCTCATACTCATTTTTCCATCCAGTAATCGATATTACTTTTCCAGTAGGAGGTGCTAATTGTATACAGGTTTCATCTGTGTTGAAGACACGCCTCGGATCGCTAATGGCCTCAAGAGCTCCAGGTATTCCTTCAAAGTTTTGTTTGGCATCAGCAAACCATTTTCGGATATCCCTTTCTGAGATGCCAGCTCTTGCCTTTGAAACTCTTTCTGGAGTTCGGAAAGCAACCTCTGGATTTCGACGCATGAAAGCCCAAGAAAATAAGATTTGCATTTATGGTCATATAACATTTCATTTGATCAACTTAGACAATTACAATCATTTTATTCTCACTTACTTTTAACCAATTCTTCCCTGGTCTTCCATCGACGAAAGGATTTTTTCGCGACGGATCTTTCTTCATTATTAGTTGGACCGTATTCAAGAGATCTTTTCTGTGTGGTGGAAATCCTCTAAGTTGGCCTTTCTTCACCCAGCTGTAGATAGTTATTGAGAAGATGAAATCAATCAACGTAAAATGCTATAAGATTTATAAACAATTATACACATGCAGTGAAACATTTAATAATGAATAGAAATTCTTACTTGACTATAGATTTCTCTTCAACTTCCGATAAGTGTGGATCACGTCCGATTTTCTTCCCAGCACGGTACTTCCCCCTCAGTTTGTCACCCAGAGTACTTCGTGGAATACCATATTTTTGACTAGCCATATTAGCTGACAGTTTACCAGCTTTAATATCAATCAGCGCCTCCTCTACTAACTTATCATTATATTTAGATTTAGATTTTCTTTTTTGAGCCATTATGGAATGTAGCCTGCCGGATAGCGGAGATGCTTTTTGATTTTGAAAATTCAAATTACGGCAACGAATTAATATAGAAATTTTTCCATATAATTAGCCAACTGTGTAAATCAATACATATTTATATGAATAAAAGATAATATATTAATGTAAATAGTATGTTACAATTCTATCAATGTATTGTTTATCTTATAGAATCAGTGGATAATTATAGATGGCACAGTGTACGGTACAAGCTAATACACCGATACAAAAAAACTCTCTTTATATCTTCTGTATACGATCCAAATTAAGTAAATATTAATTAAGTGAAGAACTAGGTTAATCGAATTTCAATAAAATAAGTAATCAGTTATAAGCAAATGGTAAAAATTATGTATAATTAGTATTCTATTCTGTTATTATTAAAGTAATATAATTGTTAAGAGAATTTGGAATTTACGGCATGCTTTCAGGTTGAAGAGACAGCAGCTGCCGTATTTTCGTTTTGAGGATCAAATAACGGCATCTTCTAAAATACGTAATATCTCTGCAAATACTCAAAATTATAATAAATATCAATTAGATAAATCATTCTATATATGTTATAAACCATTATTAAATATTACAAGTTCGTTCACTTTATATTGAACAGTTTTTGTCACAGACTTTAGAAGTACACCCACTGCAACCTAACACAGTTCAACTCCCACTGCATCATATCGCGATCTTTGGTGGCAATTTTCAAATAGATTCAGGGTAATTTTGTTAAATATTTTAGGGACGAAATGAAGGATCCGACATTTAGTTTCTATTGTGATGTTAAAACTAAGGTTTTGTTGCTCTTTTCTCGTGATATAGGTTATTTAATGAACAAGCTGCCGTAATTTGGACCCCTGCCGGATATAGGTGCCTTCACCCTACCATTACCAGCCAATCACAGAGTCTCAGAGAGGCATACTTTCTTTCCAGTCTGCCAAGTAAAATAGTATGTCTCATAAACTCGCCATTTGTCTCTCCAGCTCTCTCCAAAATTCAACAAATTCTCCAAAATGATCAAATTTTCATAATTTCTCTCCAAAATAACATTGTAGCATAGGAGAAAAATAGATAAAACTCGCCATTTGCAATTGAAGGGCTCAAAATAAATGTCACAAACTCCCCATTAAAATGGTGAGTTTGGACATGCTTTATTACTTGGCCAGTCTGTATTTGGTGCTCAAAATTGAAAATTCCACTGACTTTTTGAAAAAGCTGTAAATATCCACCATAAATTTCCAGTAATTTGGCTGATCCACCAACATTTTACCCATTTTTCCACCGAAAATTAATGGTAACAAAGGAATAAATAGCTGAAAATCCACTCTCTTTGCCAGAATATTATTTACAATGGAGAAAAATTCCACCGATTATCGATAAGTCGGTGGAATTTACCATGAAATACAGTCTGGCTTTCTTTCATTAGTTTCATAGTTATTCATTTTTTTTTTCGATAATTAGTCAGAGAGCATTGAATTGAAATGACAAGTAGTGACCACATCATTCATAACAATAGATTGCAATCTTTCACAGCCAGTCTGTATTTGATGCACAAAATTCCACTGACTTTTTGAAAAAGCTGAAAAAATCCCTATAAATTTCCAGTAATTCGACTGATCCAACATTTTACCCATTTTTCCACCGAAAATTAATGGTAACATAGGAATAAATAGCTAAAAAATCCACCGACTTTGCCAGAATATTATTCTGAAAGGGGAAAAAATTCCACTGACATGTCGGTGGAATTTACCATGAAATACAGACTGGTTTCACAGAAAACAGAAAACTAATACCTATGCATACAGCATAATACATCGAGCCATATGATGATCCATATCAAAACAAAATGGCGGCTCTGTTTAGATTTCAACAAAGATGATTTCCGCCGTTTATCCAGTCTGCAGAATGTGTCTCTTCTCCCTCAGAGACTTTAATTTGAGAGTCTCAGATTCAGAATCTCCTGCATCTAAATTAATGGTAACATAGGAATTAATTCAAAAACTCCCGCAGCTAAATTAATGGTAACATAGGAATTAATTCAAAATCTCCCGCAGAGATCTCCAATTTCTAAAATTTCATTCAAAAACTCCCGCAGAGAGTGAGTTTTGGAAAAATATTCCATATTCTGCAGACTGGCCGTTTATACATATTCTTGAGTCACCAATTTCAATTTTAAATAAATCGAATTATAGTGCTCATTAGTCGTCTATACTCTATATATGGGAAAGATACTTTTAAGTCGACAATTAATCGGCGACTTGGTACATACTCTTAAACTAGATATTTGGTGCACTGAATTCCTCTGACTTTTTCAAAAACCTGAAAAATATCTACCCCTAGTTTCAGAGAATGTTCATTGAGTCGCCAATATATCTTTTTTTTTCAAAAATATGTCAACTAAATTAGTAATGCAGTCGCCAGTCGTCATAATTTAATTCCAATTTTGAAAGTAGACAGTCGTCAATATACCTATATTATTATAACTACCTAAATTAATTGAGAGCGTATCAGCCAATCAGAGAGAGGCAAACAACTGATACCAGCCAATCATAAGATAGCCCGAGAGAGGCATACTTTCTTTCATAGTTATTCATTTGTTTTTTTTCCGATAACTAGTCAGAAAGCATGAAATTAAAATGCCAAGTAGTGACCACATCATTCATAACAAAAGAACACCGAAAACAGAAAACTGATATATAATTTGAATTATACATCGTGGAGCGCACCATATCAAAACAAAATGGCTGCTTTGTTTACATTTCAACAAAGGAAAGATGCGCGGTTCTGCCGTTTATGATTATGAGTCACCAATTTAAATTTTAAATCTAATTTAAGTGCTCATTAGTCGTCTATATATGTGAAAGATACTTATTTACACAAATTTTAAGTCTACAATTAATCGGCGACTTGTTACATACTCTTGAACTAGGTATCTGCCAACATTTTTCATCAATTTGTCTAGTCCTCCAACATTTTTCCAGTTTCCAATCCAAAAATTGAAAAATAATGGTAAAATAGGAATTATTACCTAAATATCCTCCGACATTGCAGTAATTTTTTTATTAGAGAAATTGAATATCTGCCGACACCAGTCTGTATTTCATGGTAAATTCCACCGACATGTCTGTGGAATTTTTTCCCATTGAAAATAATATTCTGGCAAATTTGGTGAATTTTTAGCTAGGGTCACACAGGTAAATTGCGGCCCTCTCAAGAGAGTCTCTAAACATTCTGAACCGAAATTACATTTAAATGTTGCATAGCTATCAAAATAAGCATAGTGCATGCTACAATTTATTACTTTATGTTTTTAACGAGTGTTTTGAAGTTTTGATGTTTCTGTTGTTAGAGGCCGCAGTTAGTTAGTAGGCCGCAATTTACCTGCTTGACCCTATTTTTCCTATGTTATCATTGATATTTGGTGGAAAAATGGGTAAAATATTGGTGGATTAGCCAAATTACTGGAAATTTATGGTGGATTTTTTCAGCATTTTCAAAAAGTCAGTGGAATTTTGTGCACCAAATACAGACTGGTGCCGACATATCATTGGAATTTACCACCAAATACAATCTGGCAGGTCGCCCCATGTTTCAATGTGTGGTAAGAAAGTCGCCAGTTTAGTGAGAAAATGGATCCAGGTCGCCACATTTAAGATACTTTTATGGAGAAATTTGACTTAGGGAAGATTTTACACTTGAAAATATCCTCATGCTTCATGTCTGATGTATATGCATCTCTTGAGACTATTTCATTATTGATTTACTAGTTATGTACATGTTTTTCAACTTATTTCACCCCTCAAAAGTCGCCAATATACTGGCGACTTTGTTCATACTTTGAAACATGGAGGTTGCCCTAGTTCCAGAGAATTTCAAATTCAGAAATTCGTCTTTGCACCATATTGCTGACTTTGAATTTCCCTAAAACTCCCTCATAATTAATTGCCGACACAAAATCCCTCAGTCCCTCACAAGACTGTCAGCTAAACACTGAACGGTCAATACAGTAGATACGTATCTAAAAGCAAACAAATACCCAAGTCTTCCGTGATTATCATCACGTAGCATCAATGTGACATCATCAAATTGCGCTGAAGTTGTAACTTGTATGTTCATCACTGAAGTGATTGAACAAGTTCTAAATATCAAGACATGTTCTTATGTTTTCCCACCAATTTGCCGGCCCATTTGAAGGGTATTTACATTGATATATTACCGTATATAATGTGAAATCTGTATCTGTGTTACTATTTTATCAAGAATGTATTATATATGGTAAACCACTTGGGTACCATGTTACATACAGTAACCTACCTAATAATTATTATTTAACTTTTTTATTCTAATTAGTAGATATCCATAGTCCATTATACCTAACCTTCAGGTATCTTAGATTCACATTACAATAAAAGTTCAATAATTATTATCTATATACTCTCATCTTACATGACCAAAAATGTGGAACCGTTCGATAATTTGGAATTTACCCAATGCACTAAAAAATTATCAAAACAAACTACCTAGGTACTACGTCTATATAGCTTTATATGTATAAGTAATAAGCCAGATTGCATTCTAAGTGAATTTTTTTCAAAACTTCTCGGCTCATCAAATGTGAATTTTCACTTCTTCAAATATTCCCGGTCCAATAATAAGTTATTTTTTCGTTGTTCCCAATTGGCAATGAGTTCTCCATATACAATTTCGGCACTCTGCACAGTCATCTGTTATTTAGCTTAATAAGTATAAGTATCCAGATACTTGGCAGTTAATTATAAGTAACCAGATAGCGTATGGGGGCTTCCCGACGCGCCAACTCTAGTAATTGCTCTTTCCACCATGGCTCTCTTTATTATTACCCACGGCTTTCAGTTTTTCTCCAACAGCTCTCTTTATTACCCACGGCTTTCAGTTTATCTCCCACAGCTCGGATATGACATTTCCCACGGCTCTTCAAGTATCCTGTTGGTGAAATGGCGGCTCTTGGACAAAAACTATTGCAATCTGGGTATTAAGTACTTACATTCATTCAGTTTAAAATATTTACTCAAAATACCTAATTAAACGAACAGTAATGTTTATAAACTAGTGCTTTATAATTTATCAAATTCAAATCTAAATTTTCTGATCGTATTATTTCTTAAATATTAGGCTAATTGTAAATACTTTTAAACATGTACAAGTCCAGACAGTTGTCCGATACATGTCTAGAACCGAAAATCTTAAATTCAAACATTTAGCTATACTTATAATTGGAAGGTATTTTGTGTTAATTAGGTATTCTGTATCAGTATTACTGTATCAGCATTTTTTTTAATAATCTTCTTATATTCATTGAAAAGCTACAACTTTTTCTATATTTAACAAGTTCGATACATGTCTGATATACCTACCTACTCATAGAGCGTCATGCTGACAGCCATTTTGTTTACTAACTTATGTACCTACGTCGTCATGGTAAGTGAACTTCTGATTTAAATATTTTAATCATACGTTTTTAAAACTTTATAATTTCCTACTTTTACAATTTATCCAGAATCGAAATTATTCCCACCTTTTTAATCATCATTATCATAATACGTTCTATGTACTGTGTTCAGTTGCCCGTCTGAACATGATTAGTTTTTAATTTATTGTTATCTTCTAAGGGAAGTTCCAAATTATCGGTCAGTCCCACATCATCGGTCATATAAGAAAAAAAACATATAGGCTAATAAAAATTATTTTACTCAACCTATCCTAGTGAAATAATAATTATTATATTGTCTTTTCTTATATGATTGAAGATGTGGAACTGACCGATAATTCGGAACTTACCCTAGTGTTAAACTTAATCGTACAGCCCTATAAAATTTTGGTATTTACTTAGATAGTTGATATTTGTAAATAATGATTCTATCAGTACTCAGCTCAACTGAATAATATTAATTTGAAATAGGTAGGTATACCTATAGGATAAGGTAGGTACAAATTATAGGGCAGTTCTACATTTATGATCGTATAAGAAAAAATAATTCAATATTATTAATTGTTATCCAGGTATCACTAATACCTATTAAATTTATCAGTTTAAATGGAAAATATTAATTTATCTTTGACCGAAAATGTGGAACTGTCCGATAATCGTAACTTAGATACCCTAAACAACTATGAATTGGTACCTACTACATAGTTTACAATAACGGATGGTACAAAAACTGTACAATGCCTGTATCAGAATAAATTTCATTAACTACCCATTATTCTAATGAAAGATTCATCAGTAAGTAGTATCTATTCAATTTTGAATTTATTATTAAACTTATGAAATTGCACGAAAAAAATTGACAGAGGAATTTCACGGTGGATAATGGATATGGCAACACTGGGTCACTGCAAGATTGGTTTGAAAATCCTGTTACGTCATTGGAACGCAGTTGATTCTAAAAGCATGCATTGAATCAACTCTTTCTTGATAACAACATTGAGTTAAGCGTAAAAAATTGAAAGGTTAATTTTCACTATGGACCGTAGTTTGTGTACTATGGACTGTAGTTTGTGTACTATGGACTGTAGTTTGTGTACTATAGACCGTAGTTTGTTTTAACGCTAAGTGTATTGTCGAAATTATTAAACTATTTTGACGTGATGACTACCGATAAGAATTTAGAGACAGCTTTATTTTAACTTGAAGACTAGGTAGAACCGTAGAGGTACATAGCTTTATTTTAACGTGACGACTACACAGAAATAACTAATTTTTCCGACCATAGAAACGTCAGGTAATTATTATGCCGACTTCTAAGACCTAGTCTGGAACTAGGCAGGTCGCCACATTTAAGATCTTTATAGTTTAAAGAAGATCAAGAAATTTGACTTCCTAGCCAGTCTGCAGAATATGGAACATTTTTCCAAAACTCTGCAGGAGTTTTTGATTGAATTTTAAAAATTGGAGATCTCTGCAGGAGATCATGAATTAATTCCTATGTTACTATTAATTTAGCTACGGGTGATTCTGAATCTGCTACTGAGAGTACAGAAACCAACTGTCTCAAATTAAAATCTCTGTAGGAGAAGAGACACATTCTGCAGACTGGCTTCCTAGTGAAGATTTTACACTTGAAAATATCCTCATGCTCCATGCCTAATGCATGTGGATCTCTTGAGAATACTTTATGAGTGATTTTACTGATTTAACGTTCAAGTACACCCGGTAAATATTGAAATTATAATAAAAAGCAATTATAATTACTTTTTATAATTAGGTATATAGGTATTGACAACTATCGACTTTCGAAATTGCAATTAAATTTTGGCGACTGCATTACTAATTTCTGTTGACTTATTTTTGAAAAAAAGATATATTGGTGACTCGATGAACATTCTCTGAAACTAGGTAGCATAGGAGAAAAGTAGATATTTCTCGCCATTTGCAATTGAAGGGCTCAAAATAACTGTCACAGACTCACCATTAAAATTGTGAGTTTGGACATGCTGTATTACCTGATTATTGGAGAGCATTTTGTGATTTTTGGCCATTTTGGAGAGAAATTTTAGAATCTTTGGAGACAAATTGTCTCAAAATTAAATACCTTGAGACTGATTGTGCATTCTTTGCAGACTGGCTGGGAACATAGGAATTAATTCAAAATTTTAAGCCAATTGGCAATTAGCATATCTGAGTTTTGACCTTTTGAAATCTAAGCCAATTAATTGGCTTTAACTGATATACTCTGTAACATAGACAGAGGACAGAGAGTAACTGTCTCTTGAATAGTCAAATTAAAATCTCGGCAGGAGAAGGGCACATTATGCAGAGTGGCCTACTGGCTACTTGCAAATTGCAATAGGTTTGATCCAATAGATTTAAAATCATAAAAATAACCAGGCTACCTAGCCTAGTTAGGTAGTAAACTAAATTGGTATTTTGAGATGTATGAGGGAGATCTTAAATTAATTGTTATGTAACAAACTTACACAGTTTGAACCAGTCTGCAAAGTGCATTCATGTTCCCCAAGAGGCAAAGATCATAAGAGACATAATTTGAGGTAAAATATATCTTTGTAAGATCTTGGAGATACTTTCCTAATTAAATCCTATGTTTACATGTATTTATTGGAGATATTTTGGTTTTTGGAGACAGATTTAAAAATCTTTAGAGACAAATTTTCCTTGAAATAATATCTTTGGAGATAAATTGTCCTCAAGATAATATCTTGGGAGACAGATTTACCACACTTCGCAGACTGGCACAGTTACCATCAATTTAGCTGAGAGAGATTTTGAATTGAGTCCTATGGATTATTTATTTATTAGATAATGAATGTTTTTTTCTGTAATTGTGTTTTACCATTTTCATCATATTTTAACACTACCTACTTGCTGTTTTTAGTTTTAGAGGATAACACCCAGTCTGCAGAATATGGGAGATATATGGAATATTCTCTACCAGCAATTTTGAATTAATTCCTATGTTTACAGATTTTATCAATTTAGCTATGAACACTCATGAATGAATCCCTATATTTACATTAATTTTATTGTGAACAGAATAAGAGATCTCTATGAACACTTTACCAGTTTCTGCAGACTGGGATAGCACTAGGGTTGAAGGATTATGTACTTCAACTTCATGGTCAGACTTCATGTTTGATGTTTGATCATGTTTCAAACCACTCTGCAAATCATGCACGATCAATCTCCAGATATTATATTTAATTTTTGGTGTAATTTCTCTCCAAAGATTTTCAAATTTTTCTCCAATATGGCCAAAAATCTTAAAATGCTCTCCAATAATTACATGTAAACACAGGAATTAATTGGAAAATTGTCGCCAGATCGGGATATATCAAAAGGCCAATTTCAAGGCCTCAACAGTCACCAGATAAACTTCACAACTTCACCCATCTTTTGCAGACTGGGTTTCAAAGTATGCACAAAGTTGCCAATATATTAGCATATTTTGAGGGGGTGAAATAAGTTGACAAAACTGTAGTTAACTGTTAAATCACTAATAAAGTAGCCATAATTGATCCACATACATCAGATATGAAGCATAATGTTGTTTTGAGTGTTTACAACAGTAAATTCTTCACTAAGAAGCCAAAATCTACTTTTAAAAGTTTAAAATGAGTTAAATGTGGTGACCTAGATCCATTTACTCCTCAAACTGGTGACATTCCTGCCATAAGTAGGTACACTGCACTTTGATAGGTAGGTACACTACACTTTGATAGACAGGTACACTGTACTTAAATATGTAGGTACACTGCACTTAGATAGGTAGGTACACTGCACTTAGATTGGCACACTGTTCCTAACCTGCGTTCTACGCTCTAACTAGACACTGTACCTAATTGCAATAACACAAAAATATTCTGACAAAGGAAATTAATAGGTATTACACTGAACGATGAGCACCTGTGGAGTGCACTTCTGATCTTTTTTTTTGTGACGTCAGGATGCACTATTGCATTGCTAGTATACTTGTAAGCACCTAGACAACAATATTAGTTATAAATACCTAGGTAGCTACCTAATCCTATCCCATGAACATCGTAAAGTCCTAGTACATGTCAACTTTATAAATTATTGGTAAATTTAACTACAGATACCTACCTAGAAATAATAGTTTCGAAATCTTTTGCTTGAATATTATATTAATTGGTATCACTTACAAGAATTTTAAAGTATTTTTAATTGGTACTGGTATTGGTGCATCTCTATTGACAAATAATTAATATTTACTACTGTAGTTTCCATTGTAGAATTTTTTTTTTCATGATAGTACCTACCCTAAGATCATTCATCATGTCTGCCTCCGAAGAGTTATGATTCTAATTCTTTAGACATAGTAAAAAATAATTAAATGTTTCATTTTATAGTCCATTCTGCAGATAATGTTGATTAGGTTGATCATGAATATCAAATCTAGAAAAAATTGAATAAAATCATTATTCTATATTAATTTGTGTATCAATGTGATCAAAATGTTGAGCTGAGTGTTATTTTGGATCTCCATTCCTCTATTAATTATGATGAAAAGAAGAGCAGGAGGGAATAGATCCTCTCTCATGGTGAGTACAGATTTTGAACTTTATATTGTAATGTCCCCGTAGTAACTGACCCCTCTTTCATTCCATCATACATCTATCCTATCAGTAAATAGAATACAAAGTTATAATATATCCAATATGCATTTTAGTTTGGATTAATATCAGAATATAGGCAAAGTGTTTTCTGTTTTCTTATTTAGTAAATGACAAGGTGTTACTTTTGGAAATAATGAATTAAAATCTGATTCTCTTTATTTATCTCTACTCAATACATTGCCTTGGTGATCATAGATATAACTTGCAATGTGACACACACTTAAACTATGACCATTATGCACTGAAATAATTCTTAAATCTTTGAATTGTTTTGTTGAAATAGACTCATAGAGAGTAATAGAGGCTACTAAGTAGTCTGAGCACTGAAGATGATCGTACTAGTTGTCCTGTTAAAACTGTAGTCAAATGTTATTATATTTATCTTATTCAGTGACAAATTTGATAGTAATTTATTTCAGTTCAGAGTAGAAGTTTATTATCTGACAAGAAACTTGCCTTGGAACCTCTTTGTCTGTTTCAAGCTAACGAATAATGTCACAATATATTCTAGCTACCTAGGCATCTTATTATCTGGGAACTATGGTAAGTTACAAATTAACTATCATTTCCACAATTTTTCTGACTTATAAGAAAGAACTGTATAATAATAAATTAATAATCATTATTTTAATGATTATTTTATAGTTTTTTCTTATATGACTGAAGATGTGGAACTGGCTGATAATTCGTTACTTTCCCCACCTAGCTATTTTATCATCTAAGAACTAGGTATCTTTTCATCCCTTTACTATCCCTAATATTTTCACTTCAGGAGGTTGACAGTGAAGGGGACAGTGGGTTTGTGACCCCAGACAGCACCACTGGCTACACTGACTCCTGTAAGAGGAATGAGAGGAGTTGTCACTTCTTTGTAGGGGAGGAAGTGCTCTCACACAGCAAAGATGGCAGATTCTACCTGGGAAATATTGTCGAGGTGAGAGGGAACTCCATGCTCATTTTTAATGTCAATACATTTATTGTCACACTAACAAATATAAGACATGTTTTCTGTATATATTTGAGTATGTGCATCTAATTTTAAGATTTAGTTAATTTCTATCTTATGACAAATAAATTTATAACAAGTTTTGAAGTTTCATTATATTTAAATCATAAATAAACTTTTCAAATTAAAATAAAGTCATTAAAAACTGCTAGAAAATCAATTAATGGATTAATTGTGTTTCATAGTTGCCTTCAAATATAATGCAGCATCTCATCTTTACATGAATAGCTATATAACATTATTATTCTGTTTATCCTTTATTACTGTAAGTGATCATATTTATTCACTTGACCTGAGCATCAAAACCAGATTTACGTAATTATACAACAATAGAGTTTGTTAGTTTACCATTGGATAAATTGATGTATAGCAATACTAATAAATTGCATTGGTTGTTAAATATGAATTTTCCCCTCCAGATTGATGAGACTAGTCACAAGTGTCTGGTTCAGTTTGCCGATAACACTGCTCACTGGTCACTGTTCAAAGACATCAGAGCGCTGAGAGTACCTGACTCTGATGAGTTGTGCCGCGTGTGCAAGTCGTCCAAATCTACTCAGAGTAACGAAATTGTCCTTTGCTCCCAATGTCAGCTGGGGTATCACCAGAAATGCATGCAGGTGAGAATCTTTCTACCTAATGACTGCTGTGAAAAGATTCAAAGAGCTAGAGGACTCATTTAATATTAATACAGGAAAATTTAATTTTGTAATATACATTATTTATCGAAATTTAATATTTTTACAATTTTTTCTGAAAAAAATTATGCTTTACAAAATTAAAATATATATACACTTTTTTTCTTTTATAAACACTCTTGCCATGGCTTCTATAGATAGCTATTTTCTTGTATTATATTTAATAATTCTTTTATTATAGCTACAGTGCAGAGTTCATATAGGTATTCTCCAGCAACTTTTTTTGATACCAACGTTGTTATTTCCGCAGCCGCACATCAGCAGCAAGTTCACAGAGCCAGACAGTGACTGGAGGTGTCCTGAGTGCTGTGACCACAGGAAGAACAACAGTCAGAGCATAACAACACACAACAATAACATCAAAGACAAACAGAAAAACAAAACAGAACAGCCAAAGAAGAACAAGAAGAGGTTAAAGAAGAGCTCCTCTTCGTCTCACACTAAGGATGATGATCTGGACAACAAGCAGAAGCTACCTTATGATGTCAGTAACAATTCACTTATATTAATATTCTCATAATCTTTTGATAAATAGCATCTTTGAATTAGGGTAAGTTACGAATTATCGGTCGTTTTTACATTTTCGGTCATATAAGAAAAAATGATATAATTCAATTGTTATTGGTATCCATGATACCTGCAGGTATCCTGGATATCAATAAAAATTAGATTATAATTCTTATATCGTTTTTTCTTATGACCTAAAATGTGGAACTGACTGATAATTTGTAACTCACCCTAATTAGAATATGATAGCTATTCATTACTTAATTAGATTAATAATTTTCAACTCTAATTGACCCTTTAAGGACATGCGTGATCATTTGATCAGGCAAAATTATCCATATTATAAAACTGTTATTTTTAATGGAACAATATTTCTGTACCAAACTGTATATGGACATGTTAAGTAACTTCCCTCCAAAAGCCATAAACAAAATGTAAGCAGGTTAGACTTGTAACTCTTGTTACACCTCTATCAACAATGATTTTTTATTGGAAAAGTAAATTTCCTTTTCTATGAATTCATAAAGTTAAGTAGTGTTTTACTTTATATATTTTGAATTTTCGACACTTTTAAATTCGAACTAACTAGATAATTTGTCATAATAAAATTTCTAATTTAATTTCTTATATATTTATTTCTAGTAAGACTCATTCTAATTGTTTTAAAATGTTCTCTTAGATCAAAACTCTACACTGGAACCCTGGGCACAAAATGAATGCAGAGCAGACATACTGTTACTGTGGTGGTCCTGGTGAATGGTACAACCGCATGTTACAATGTCATCGGTGCAAACAGTGGTTCCACGAGGCTTGTCTGGACTCGCTACACTACCCTCTATTATATGGTGATAGGTAGGTAAACCCTCTATTATACAGTGATAGGTATGACATCCCTGTACTATATGTTGATAGGTATGACATCCCTCTACTATATGTTGATAGGTATGACATCCCTCTACTATATGTTGATAGGTAGGACATCTCTCTACTATATGTTGATAGGTAGGACATCTCTACTATATGTTGATAGGTAGGACATCTCTCTACTATATGTTGATAGGTAGGACATCTCTCTACTATATGTTGATAGGTAGGACATCTCTCTTCTATATGTTGATAGGTAGGACATCTCTCTACTATATGTTGATAGGTATGACATCTCTCTACTATATGTTGATAGGTATGACATCTCTCTACTATATGTTGATAGGTATGACATCTCTGTACTATATGTTGATAGGTATGACATCCCTGTACTATATGTTGATAGGTAGGACATCTCTCTACTATATGTTGATAGGTAGGACATCCCTCTACTGTATAGTGATAGGTCTGTAGGTCAACAGTAGATGTTTGATCCCTCTGCAGTAGATGTTTGATGTTTTAATCATTCAAAACACGCATTATGTTTGCTATTTAAGAGTTTCCTTTCCCCGCAGGTTTTACGTGTTTGCATGCAACCTCTGCAACTCCAGTGCTGGAGAGTTTGCCTTCAGACTGAATGTGTGTTGGGTGGATGTGGTGCATCTAGCAATGTTCAACCTCACTCTCCATGACGTCAAGACTTACTTTGACTATGACGAAGCTATTACCCACTGGATAAACATCAACTGGGAACTGATACAGGCGCCACTGGAGGTGAGGGCTCTAAGAGAGTAGTATGTTTATTTCGAGAGAGAGCATATCAGTAATAGGTGTGAAACATTATTTGATTGAAGTGTCCTTGAAAGGATTAAGCTTTTTCGACCTTTTCTATCCCTAAACCCAACTGCAAATAGTGGTTTTTATCCTCCATGCATAGTATTGAATACATCTAGGTTCAAATCTGGATTAATTTAGTAGATATTGAGAACAGCTGAGACTTTCAATTGAAGTTGAATGTAAATGTTTACCTATGATTTAATGTTATTATCTATCACTTGGGTGTTCATTTTATTTTCCAAAATTTGTTTGATATTCCATCATAGTTCTTAACTATGTTAATTTATTAAATGTACAAAGTAGGAGTGACCCTATCTTGTGTGGTTATTTTTCTCACTGGTATTCTCTTTCAGATGCAGAAGGTGTGTGTAGAGGACAGGAAAGAGGAAGTACTCAGAGTCTTGGAGAGCAGCAAACAGAGGTAATGATTTGTAAGCACTGAGGTCGTAATTCAACAAGTATCATTACATGTGAAATAACCAGATATAAGTATTCTGTAGTGGGAAATAATTAATAACGATAAAAGATGGCTAGCTACTATTGATATTGGGCATATTCCCTTTTGTATTTTCATTAGCTTTTTTTAAAGAGCATAAACTGTATAAAAATAATATCCCATCCATTATTTTAATGCGTAATCAGTGCATTAATATTGGGTTTCATCTACCGGAAAATAAGTATCTTAACTCTATTCTAAAATATTAATTGAACAACTGTTACCGAGTCTCACATAAAGTGATATTTCCTCTACTTGGTATTAGTTAACACTTAAGTAACTACTTCGTCACTTGTTATCTCATTGCACATATCATGTTCTTATCAGTGATGTTATCAGTGTGACACACAGTAGCTATCAGTGTCCTTAAAATGGTTGATAGAGTTAGTAGCTGAGTGCTAACTGACTAGTTCCTAGCTAAAGCACTTCCCCATTCAGGTTCAAGTGCGGCAAGGAAGTTCGTCGCAGTGCGTGTATGTGGGGCCTGAGGTCTCGCGTCCCACCCCCCGTCCCCTTCTTCAAACTGCCTGCAGATGTGCCCATCAATGAGAGTCTGGTACTCAGGTACTATAAGGAGACTGACTCGGGGGGCACGTGCATCAATAGGTATGTAGTCTGTAGAAACTCATCCCTAATATTACACCGAGGCTAAGTTACGAATTATTAGTCTGTTTCACATCTTCAATTATAATTTATAATTATTTTATAGTTTCTTATTTACTGAAGATGTGAAACCGACCGATAATTCGTAACTTATCCTACTAGCTTTTCTGAAATTTTATCACTTGGTTTTTAAAAAAAAACATTTTTCCTTTAGGCTTGAGAGTCTGAGAGATGATTATTTCGCCTCTCTTACTTCATCAAGTCAAAAATTCAGTCCATGACTGTATATGGCAGCTTGGTGTTTAATATCTTAGTTCTCCTCTTTGTAAAATAACTCTTTCCATCTATTAATTATTATCAAATCTTAATTTGATCAGTAAATTAAATGCTCAAATGAGGCCATATTTTCCGTACCATCAAATTCTAATATTTACAAATTAAGTGAAAGTTTTGTATTGAGGTGGGTAGTTTATTCTACAGAATGTACAACTGTGACAATTTATTTGTTGTCTCTAGGTAGGTACCATCATAGCATAACTCTATTAACATCTCCAGGTTGATAGAGTTGGTGACCGAATGTTTCGTTACTGGATGATTTGTTACTAGGACGTTTCGTTACCAGATTTTTCGATTTTTTTTTAAACCGGGAATTTTTTTCTAATTTTTAATAGGTTGCAGGGTACAATTGATACCAATCCCACATATTTAAGAATTTACACTACTTTAAATTGTAAGGTTGCTATTTCCGAAAATGTTTTAACGTTAAGGTAAAGATCCAATTACCAGATGTTACATGTTAGGTACTGAATGAAAATAACATAATGAAAATACATTAGCTTCCGCAAATTTGTGCGAAGATAATAAATATTTTCGATCATAAAAGAAAAGACTACCTATATAATTTAACATTTTAACTACCTATATAATTTAACATTTTAACTACCTATATAATTTAACATTTTAACTACCTAACTATATAATTTAACATTTTACTACCTATATAATTTAACATTTTAACTACCTATATAATTTAACATTTTAACTACCTATATAATTTAACATTTTAACTACCTATATAATTTAACATTTTACTACATATATAATTTAACATTTTAACTACCTATATAATTTAACATTTTAACTACCTATATAATTTAACATTTTAACTACCTATATAATTTAACATTTTAACTACCTATATAATTTAACATTTTAACTACCTATATAATTTAACATTTTAACTATGTATATTTTAATTCTCATGTACTATTTTCTAATATGATCGATATTTCCGGTGATTGGGGTAAAGTAAATATAGGATGAAAAAATGTAATACATATTCAAATGTATGATTATAATGAATGGTATTGGTACAATTTGTAGTATATAACTCATTTCAAATTTAAAAAGCGTTCGTCTGGAAACGAAAAATAGTAACGAAACTTCCTAGCAGCATTTAGTTATAGTATAGCTTCTAACTCCTTACCATTCTCTTTACTGCTGCTCTGTACTGATAATGTGAGTATTTGAGCACACACAAAATAGAACTCTATGCGTCGAGTTCAATGTTGTCATCAAATTTAATTTCTTTCTAATTTTTCATATGGCTTTGTGATAGCAATATTTATTAATTCAGGCCTTTTCTTGGTAATAAGGGTTAAAGGTCTCCTCCAAGCAATTCTTTTTATAGTTCTAATCAATGGTCTAATTTTTCTTATCATTTTAATATTTTAATTCCATTTTTATCAAAAGCTGGTCTCTGAATAATTTTGAACATTTGTGATTTGCATGTGTGGCTCTGCAAATTTTATAGCTAGAGGGAAATTGTAGGTATCATCAATTATTTATTATATTCTAAATTTACTTACAATTCATCTTCAAATTTGAACATTATAATTGATATAGCGTTTGTGTTATTTAAGATGCTTTGATATCTTTTTTTTCACTCTTCATAACAGTAAATGTTATGTGCCAAATATAATAATTTTAATAATTAGAAAAAATTGTAGAAATTCAGATATTAATTATTTGTTTTCACAAATTTTCTAAAGCATTTTTCATAAAATAATATTCAATATAATGCTATATGTCACTTCTCTAGTTAAACTGATGAACACAATACACTTCATTGTGTGGTTTGCTGCTCATTAGTTTGAATTAAGGTTTCTAACATAACTTTAAGTATTTTGATCAACATAGAACGGAAGAAAAAATTTGAACGTTTAAACGTTAGAGCTAATTGTTTTTAATAGATAGGGTATTCATTTTCTTACCGTTTATAAGTTTTCCATTCTCAATCTATTCTACTTTCAAGCTTTTCTTAATTAAGTTCCCTGCTTCCACAGTCCCCCCATCCCTCGCTTCATCAGACTGAGGGATGACAGCAAATCAGATGAAAGTCACAGTTCCATCAATCCCTACAGTCCGTGCAAGAAGAGGGCCTTGTCCCCCCTCCAGCCCCCACACCCAGCATGATCCAGCACCTGAACAAGCAGCAGGAGAGCAGGTACAAACCTCCTGCCAAATCACCTGCAGAAGAAACCAGTCAGGATGAGGGCAAGGACAAAGTAAAGAGGAGACGCAAGGGGGAACTCGATAAACTACTCGATGATAAAAAAGTAAGTCGATGAGAAGAGACAGCTCTTCTTTCTCTGCTCTCTCTCCACTTTTCTTCTCTCTCTTCACTCCCCTAACTTCCCTCCTCTTCTCTCAGGCCAGTAAGATGTTGGAGGAGATGTACTCCACTACAGTGCACGACTCTGACAACAGAGTCAAGAGGAGCAGGTCTGGTACCAACCTGAAGGTGAGCTTTTAAAAGCATACCGGCATGTGTATGATTCAACCTAGACACCAACCAACATTTCAAAATGATAAACCATATATGACCTTACATTCTATTTCAAAATCTGACAAAACTAAAGAATACATGTATGTGTACACACGGATCAATTCTGCTCTAAACCTGAAAAGCTATGATAGGAATGAGTGAATGACTATTAAATATTTAAAGAACCTCTTTCTCTTTGATTTCTTTGCAGACCTACAACACCAATGGTGAGCTGCAGAAAGTTGCTGCTGAGCCCGAAGCAGTTATCCTTAAGACTGAATCATCTCCCAGTCTTTCGAGTGAGGACACTGTTAGTGATGACACCAGTTCATCACACGGTACTCTAGACTCCTTCATTCCCCCTCCTTCTAACTTCGAGGGGCAGAACAACCCCTTCCTCACACTAGACCTCCTCAACTGCGCTCTGGCAAACAGCAAAGTCAACAAGAGAAAACTGCAAGAGTGCGACATTAGAATTGGCAAGAATGGGGAGATAAAGAGGCGCCTGTACCGCAAAAAGAGAGGCTACACTCTTAACGCTATCAGTGAGAGTCAAACCTCAAACACTACCAGTAACTACTACTACAAGAACGGTATGAGACTCTACAGGGACACTGAACAGACCAACAACGACAACAACAATGAGGACACTGTCATCAAGAACTGCCTTGACTATGCCCTCAGTGCCAGACTAGCCAGTGAAGTCACAGGGCAGAGGCGGGCTTCTGACTCCAAAATGTCTTTTGATGACCTCAAATCAACAGTCAATAACTACTTTGGGGCTGCTAATCGCATAGCAAATGGGGAGCCATTCAACATCCTGGCCAAGCGTGTCTGTCTAGACAGAGTGCAGTACCTCATAGAGTGGAACTGCAGTTCTAACACTGCACCTCCTTCCTAAGCAGTTGTACCTAGGCTATAATCGTAGAAAAGGTATACTGGAACTCTTCGACGAGATAGTAGCTTCGTGGTAAGTACACCGATGCATCTAGACTCTTTTAGAAGGTTTTCAGTCCCTCGATAGGTTTGAACTTTGACAGCTAGAGTAAATGATTACTGGATAATCCAGAGTATAGTTATATAATATACGGCTATCTACGTTTATAAAATAGCTTTTTGTTGTAGCCATTTCAATGTATTTTACTAGCTATTTTATTCCTGAAAAAGTCTGCTGTCCAACCAACGAAACTGAATTTCAAGTCGGTTAAATTAAGAGAAACCTCATCTATTTAACTTTCTCTTCTAAATTTATTTTTGTTTCTGGTTTCCAGTTTTAGTCCAATATTTTATTTGAAAAAAGTTCTAAAAAAATATGTCCAGTAGGTTTTAGCTAAATTATTCCTCCATCGTTATCAGAGTAGTTAGCTTTTATTTTATTTACAAACAATGGTGAAGAGTTTTAAGTCTCGATCGTTTTCTTCTCTTTTAAGTAAGTAGCTACCAATCTCAAGCAACTGTACATAATTTCACAGCTACGCTTTTATCTTTTTGATCTTGTTAGTGTGTTTCTTAGTTCGTTCACACCTTCTAACATTCATCATCTTGTTTTATGGTGTGTAGCTTATTTACTCGCAATTCTTCCATTTCCTTTCATTGATTTCTAATGATATAGAAATGCTGTAGACCGCCAGGCTAATCATTCAAATCGCACGTAATTCTTATTGTCAGTATATATTATAACTGGTCGTAAAACTTCTAGACACCATTAATACAAATCTCTTTCTAGCTAAATTGGAATAAGTGAGGGAATATTCAAAAGTCATGTATTATACTTGTTTCCATGTACAGTTTATTTAATTGCCAGTATGTGTGACTGGTTCGTTGTACATTAGGTGTGTTATCTAGGTGTCTAGTGTCTGTAATTAATGTGTAGCTACCACAACTCTGTTCTCATTTGTAAATATCTATTTATTAATTTACTGCAATAGATACAGCTCTCAACAACTTGTATACTAGTTTTTTTCTTTAGACACTGTAACACTCACAGTAGGTGCAAAGTGGGCGTTTACACAGGTCATGAACTGATTTTTATAAATATAGACACCCACTTTCCGAAAACTGTGAGGTTTCCTCTAGTATATTTTTGACTGGTCTATGAACAGAGTCTTCATGTTTCCGTCACTTAATTTATTTTTACTTTCACTGCCAATCTACAAGGGAGACACTGTTCTACCCAGACACTTTCACACTACTGTAGGTGTCTGGGAACTGCTTCCCCTGAGTACTGCCATTTATGACAAGCATAGTTGTAATGCCTTTTCGTAATTTTAATTCATTTCAAAAGTTGGGTTTAGTTATTTGCTCTGTACATTGCTAATGTGCTCGTTATTATTGTACACTACTTTTCGCCAAAGAGGTTTGGGATTTATGTCACTTGGTTTCTGAAATAAAATGTTGAGAAAATGATATTGACAGTTTGATTTTCTTTCAAATGGCGCTAGTGTTTTCTTAGCTCCCTCTTTATCCATCTCATGTGAGAGAGGATGTTGGTGTACAGTCCTGGGAATTGAGATTTACCACAACCAAAGCCTCCCGCCACTACGCCTGCTAACACCGCCCCTCTAGAGTCTCCTTCGTAGACGAGAGGGCCACCTGAATCACCCTGAAAAGAATGCATTTTATAATTATTTATGAATTAGGGTTTATAGTAGTACTGTTACACATTTTATATTTCCTTTAATGTTTGTTTAAGAACAGAACAATGACTTCAGAATTTCTTAGATTTTACTTCATGTATATTAGAATTCAATCTGGTGACCATTTATACGAGTCTGTAATGATACCACAGAGTTATGTGACATTTCCAAGGTTACTTCTGCGAATGCTGCACCGAATTTGTTTTCAACTCCTTGGCATTCTTTGGTTAAGTATGGTACACTTTACTCTCGGTGAGTTCCCATAGAAAGAAATAACAAGGTGTAAGATCAGGATATCTTGAGTCATTTAATGTTCAAACATCTGAACCTCTGCAAATTCACCTGTTGGGAAACTTTCCATTCAGCCACTGACTGACAGTTTATGACCAATGAGGTGAGACTTGCTCTTGCAGACATTTTCTTATTAATTGATAAATTACCGAAAACCCATTTTTTGGTTGAAAAGTCAGTCTGGATGGAGTACATCGAAATAATTATCACAGTCAACTACAAGTCTAATTGTGAGTGTTTACTCTATCGTGGACATGGAATGCGTTTCATCAGAAAACATTTGGTGGTGAAGGAAATCCTGTGAATTCAAAAATATTCACTAAAGGGCCGTTGACCTGATTATAGCACAGTCTTATAAAGTGCAGTCTGTGGCAGTGATTTTGAACATCAAGAACACTGCGCACGTACACACGCAGGGTTTTTTAAGTCTCAAGTCTAAGCTCCTACTACTTTTTCCACGAGATAAGAAAAAAACGATATAAGTATTATTTATTCTAGTTGGTATCCATGATACCTGCAGGTAAAAAAGTAGGAGGAGCTTAGCAAAAAGCCTGGTGGAAAGACTTACAATACCCTGCGTGTGTACGGCCCTTTACGCTTCAAATTACGTTCTTACTCCATAGTAGTTTGCGTTGAGTTTTTGGACAATTATGTACACTAAGTAAAATTCTAATATCTCGGGATTTTCTTCAAAACCAACCGAATTTGAATGGAAATAGATGTTTCAGCTGAATATTAAATTTAAGATAACCCTAATTCTGAATATTTTCATATTTACAAGGAAATTTAAATTTTGGAAATTAGAATAACTAGCTAAATTTAACATAGATTTTTTTTTTTTTTTTAAAAGGCCCCCTGCCAGAAGAAGCAAACCTTCTTTAAATAATTAAAAAAAAAAGCAATTATCTTTATTAAGACAATGAACATTAAAAAATGAAAGATAAGCTTCTCTGCTCTACGACCATGGCTCCGACCATCGCCAATGGTAGTGGCCTCCAACCGACTGTGAGGTGCCTATAGCAGGTCACAGGGCTACACCCAAACTGCGGTCATCATACTTCTCCTTGACTGACGTCAGGATACTGAAAGCATTGCCCCTCTGAACTGCCAAAGCAACTCTCTGCTCTAACCAAAAGGTCTCTCTCACATCATCAGTGACGTCGGTAATGCGACGGCCGATTTCAGTAAGGAGTGCGCCTGTCGTTTCACCATAGCTACCTGCCGTTTCCACCGCTATGGGTTCGAACCGATATCGAATGCCAAGAGCCGCATATTTGCGTCGCTTCCTCCCCTCCGCCTCCTTGGCTGCGCTACCAGGTGACAATGCCGAGTCGATCAAGTGAGACGCCGCGTAAGTGTCTACACATGTTGCATCCCAACAAAGACACCTCCCATCTGTAAAAGGGAAGACTGAGATACCATCAGGCCGCTTACCATCACCCCTATCAACCCCCAGAGGCACAAGCACTGAAGGGATACCAGCCGAAATCAAAGCTCTCCTAATAACATCATTCAGGGCTGTATGTCTCGGATGGCGTCCAGCACTGTAGCGACATGATAGACCGTGAAGTCCCCTTGAATCCACCCTCTGGCCGCATCGGCACACGTGTGGCTCACAGATGTCCGCTCCAACACGTAGCGCAATCGCAACCCGAAAAGACTCTGCGTCGAGTAGCGTTCCAAGTGTAGGAACTGGAAGCGCATGTAACCAAAGTCCGCTCTCTCTACATGCAGATGCCAGCAGACGTGCCCTAGACAATTGATCAGCCTCCTCGAGCAGTCTGGTCACAGTGGCTACCGACTTAGGGTCATCCCATGACCTCTGCCGACTCTCATTAACTCCCTCAGCTAAGGCTAAACCCTCACTTTGCCATTTCTCCACTGCTGCTCCAAGCTCTCGGTCATCCCCAATCTGTGTTCTGCCCAGAATGGATCTAACCAAATCCTCGGTAGCATGAAGGGAAGAAATGAATGCGGGTAGCGCAATGTCCTTAGACATCCTGATTCCTAACCCCCCAAACCGTACGGGCAACGATGCCTGCACAAGTGAGTCTCCCTCAAACTTAACGTTGGTAACCATCGAAAGGGCTGATACAATGACCCTGTCGAACTGTGAAAGATCCTCACTATTCCTGTAAGCTGGTGAAGCACGTAGGATATATTGGAGCTTAGGCAAGGCAAAACAGTTCTTGAGCAAAGCAAAAGCTTGATGGTTCTCAATCAGTTTCAACCTTGACGAAAGCCTCTCCAAATCCTCCCTCTTCTCAGCAACAGCTGCTGGTATGCCCCTCTCCATGAGTGGTGCTCCCAGCAAGCTTAAATCTTCCACTGGAACGACCCTCAATCCTGGCATCAACCCCTCAAATAGATTCCTCGTAATTATTGATTCTTCCTCAGAATGATTCAGCAAAATCAGTTCACGCTTCTCTCGGTTGATATCCAGTCCCACTTCAGCAAGGTCATTGATTAGACGCTGCAAACAAGTGAACACCTTTTCAGGTGAATCTCCGATTGTCCCGTCATCGAGATACCAGACATTCAACTCAGTGTCCACCCTTCGCGTTATCTCATCAATTCCCAAAGAGAAGAGAGCTGGACCGAAAGGGTCGCCCTGCTGTAAACCTGTAGCGGATACGAGGTTCGTCCCCCCATAAAAAAGTGTTGTTGGACCAGAATAAGCCTGCCAAATCAGTCTATAAAGCCCCTGAGTCCTTTGTTTAGCCGCATTCAGGAACACATCTCGTCGTAGGCTATTGAAAGCATTGGTCATGTCAATCTTGAAAATAACCTTCTTACCTTCCAACCCAAGATATCTGCGAGTGGCATGAGCTGCCGCTTCGCAGCCACCTCGAGTTGAAACCCCTAACTGTATAGGGTGCAAGGATTCTCCAAGACTAGCTATCATGGGACGTGACCCTACTTTCACAGCCAAACGTCTCAAAGTGTTCCCTACAGCAATAGGACGCACGCCTCCGTCCTTTTTCCCCAAAGCAGTCAAAGTGGCTCCATAGAATATCGGTCTAGCAAATTCTGGAACATCCCCCTTCAAAATGAGGTTAACGAACATCGTTAGGGTGGTTAGTAACCTGGCGCCTGCCTCAGAAGCTTTACGGGAGACAAGAGACTGCAGGTGACACGGACGTAACCCATCGGGACCCCCCGCTGAGCCTTTCCTGAACGAAGACAAGGCCTTTATGACGTCTTCCTCACTGGCAACGTGCGGCTGGCAGTCATCCCCTGGCCCTGCAGGCAACAAGAGGTCCTCAGGAGCAGGAGGGTGTTTCCGTTGGAGAGCCGTCAAAGTTTCGTCATTTTCAGGCGAAATCTCCGACGACGAAGCCAACAGACGCACTGCTCCGGTAATGTCTCCTTCAGACAACTTATCCGACACACGCTTCCCCAGTTGAACATCCTTATTCACTGTTCCCACACCTAAAGCGCCCTCCTCCGGAATGATTAACATATTTATATTATATTTTCACTCACTTGGCAAGCGTCAGTTTCTCCGCCTTCGTGACCCGCACACAAGAAACTCTCTGACAGTCCCCCAGGGAATCTGCCAAATAAATACTATTATATAAACCATAGGGAACTTGAAACAATATTAGTATATCTAGATTATAGGACAGTAGTGAAATTTTTACTGAACGAAATGTTCATTACTAGGTTGTGACAATATGAATTTAGCATAAAAATAAAATCTCGGGCATATTTGAAATACAGCTTATTCCTAATATGAAAACATATTCTCATGAATAAATAATATTTTTCATGAAACTAATATATTTTTCGGTTCAGAGATTGCCATATAAGCAAAATTTAATAAAATACAACAACAAATAAATATTTATAAAAAACAATAGAAAGTAAGTATGTAGGTATTTTAGAAGACCGTTGCCCAACAATCATGCCAATATAATTGGAACCTACAAACCGAAATAAAGTTAATGCATAGAAAACCTGTTCTGTGTTTAATATTATAAGTACAATTTTTTCTTGACAACTGTTCAACGTTTCTTAATTTGAATTAAAAATATACCCGTTTAATTAACCCAATATCACTGTGACTGAACTTGGGCAGACGATGTATACATTGAATCTATATCACATTATTCTCTTCAAAGATTTCCATTGCTTCGAATCATTAGATTAGCATCCCAATGTGAATTAAAGCGCTTGCTCCCCTCCTTGTATCAGGTTTAAAAAATCGAATTACAGCAATTTAATCATTTAGCATTAAAGATTATAAAGCATATTTTAAAAGAATATAAAGCATAGTTCAGAGCATTAAAGAATATATATGGAGAATATTTTTCTAGAGAATATAAAGCATATTCCAAAAAGAAAATTGTCCCAACTCTACTCATTACCTTCTCCTGAAGTCAAGCAGCGTCTTATAAGATCTCCTGCACTTCGTCAGAGGGAAGACAGTCACAGAGGCCTCTTTGAGGACGGGACTCATCTCACCATCTGGGGGTGAAATAAATGGGCACTGCAGTACACGGGAAATTTCCTGTCACTTTTTGAAACATTATTTGGTTATAAACACGTTATAAGAACCTTAATTTAACTTGAACTATACAATACCGATGACAATTGGAAATCGAATTAGTAATAAGCAAAAAATAGAATAAACTTCTAAATGATGTAGGTGCATGCAACATTCGATCAAGTGTCACAAGTGAAGTATATTTCTGATATAACATTAAATGCATATTGGCAGAAGGCGTATCGCCCCCGAAACCTCTGCCAGGTCAATAAACAATAATAAAGTGTTCAGTACGACAAAGTAGCGGATACAAAAAAAAACGTAACAAAACATATTCCCTCAACTTCTTAATGAAGGGGAAACGCCTTTTTTTATAATTTTTTTTTAAATTAAGTGTTTAAATAACCAGATAATGTTACAAAAAGTTAAAAAAAAAAGCCACATAAACGAAGTGAGTGACTAGCACTTTTCTGGACACCAGTCACTGCAGTGCTGTGGCAGTTAAAGCCATCCTCAAGCTGCCCCACTCACCATACTCTTCACTGCCCCACCCCGCCACCTTCATGGACAGACCAGCCCAATTTCTGGACCGAAGAGTGCCTCTCGTCATTTCTGAAAATTAAATTGGTTAATATTTAATAGCTCGTAAAAGAGATCAGCCAAAGTAGGAACAACTAACTATATTGTCAGTAAAATTAACTTAATATTAAGCACTAAACAGATTGTATTCTTATGGTCATTTAGATATAAATAACATGGCCTCACCTTGATTGTTCTTAGGTAGAATAGGCAGACATATTGGCACCACACAGTCGGTGATAGTTACTGGCTGCTGCAGGTGAAGCAGCGCCAAGTCGTGGGGCATGGCCGGGGGCTTGAACCTAAATTAACAATTGACGAGAAAATATTTCAATGTTTAATTCATGCATTGCAATGACAATCAAAGTTCAGTAGGATGTAGCCTGAATAGTGAACTGATTTTCTATAGTCTGACATGAATGGCCATCAATTTTAGAAAACGTATGGCAGACTGAAGAAAAACTGTTCCCTATACGGGCTAAATCCTAACTGATTCACTATGATGGAGCTCTACTTCATACGTTTTTAAGCATCTCTGCCCTACCTTGGATGTATGACAGTTTTTGTCACAGTTATATCCTGCAGGTTGGAAGACTTCTCTTCAGAGCTGACATTGTGACTTCCCATTCTCACAACATCCAAACGACGACTGAGTGTCATAATGAACAAGTATTAATTTAAAGAACAACAAAATGAATAATATATTTAGGGTTATGACAATATGCTCTTAAAATCATAGATCCCGTAAATATTGTAGACAGAAAGAATTAAAGAGTATTGAATCGTTCAAAACCAGCTATATCTGATACCATTTCATTTTGTCTGTGATATTCTTAGAGGTCCCCTCCACTCTATTTTTTTATTTCTCTATTCATTAGAACTAAGGTTGCTGATTATAAAACTGCAAACCATTTCAAATTTGGTTCTACAGTTTTATTATAATATGTAATTTAAGATTTGTTTCCGTTCTTTCTACTACCCCTTCGAATTTCAAGCAAAGAAAAAGCTCGTATGTCCGATAGGCTACTAGATCCGACAAATTCAAAACAATAACAAAGCTGATTCCAATATAATGGATTCATATAAAGAATCCAAGTATCTATTTCTTACTAATAGTTTTCATAAATCACACCTTTTTCCTATCTAGAGAACTGTCCATTTTAAAACACTATTTGAATAGGTATGTACTATGTATATACGAACGAACATACCTACTCAATTATGCGGGCTTTTTCTTCTAATGACTATCAGAATGAAAAAAAAGCTAAATATGAATATTTCTTATATAATTAATTGTGAACAGAATTCTTAATTGATTTAAATTCTGCTTTACTGTTACATGTTATATAACCTTAGCTCTACATATTTAAAGCAATTCCAGATTTTTTTAATTTAGAGTGGAGAGGACCTTCAAGATCTATGATTTTAAAATCATATTGTTACAATACTCTTCATAGCTTTCTTGAGTTTACAACGTCATCGAAATTATAACAATTAGAATATGAAACTTGGCGAATCTTACCCAATTTGTAGTATACATATCTGTTCTGCGTCATTTGCCGATTTGCACAATCTCGAAAATACGCTGCGCGTTTTTAGGATCATTGAAAAGGCACGACAATCTCGAGAGTGTGCAAGGCAGTGATGGAGTAGATAGTTTATTATTTATGTATTTAATTGGTCCATTTCATCTAAATATGATAGTTAAAGCTATACATAATATTTTAGCAATATATTGGTAATTAAGCTGGAGTTTGTTACTTAAAGAAAACTTGAACAAACCTGGTATTTTAATTTTACTGAGATATCAAACATTCTACCAAACATTATGAATTAATCTCATTTGTTTTCCTTTTGTATTTAATGTAAACATATCGTCTTTTCAATTATATAAAAAAAATACAAGTTTTCCATAAAATTGCATGCTATTACATGCGAGAATGCGCTGCGCGGTTTTGGGATCGGGGAAATGTGAGTCAATCTCGATTGACGCACATTTTCACGATCCTAAAAATGTGCAGCACATTCTTGAGATTATGCAAAATCGGAAAATAGCGCGGAACATACACACTACATTTACGCTAGAACACTCGTTACAAAAAGGTTCATAAAGGACCACTCACTGTGAGGTGACGCAATGAGCTGCAGTGAGGACAATGGTCTGCGAGATGAGAATACCTCCACAGAACCACTTGTAGGAACCGTCTGATAACCTCTCTCCTAGAACAGCCTGTAATGAAGGTGATGGTGTAACATGCTGGGCAAGAGTCACTCTGATTACTTTAAAAGTGTTAGGGAACTTAATTAAATTAAAATAATATTACTACTTGAAGATATTTTGGATACATTGAGAAAATTAGTAAAGTATATTTAATAATAGAAAAATGCTCTATATAGGCATAACTGAAATTCACATTAACCCATTCGAGAGAGACGGTGACTACAATTACCTCCTGTCATTTTTCATGCTAGCAAGTAACATATCTGCTATTAGAGGTTGCTTAATAATTTACTGAATTAGAGAACTAATTTCTGTATCTTTTGAGTGCTGAATCTACCAACTGCCTCATGTACTTTCACAGCTATAAGCTGTTTGCTTTCGGTTGTTGATGCAGGTAAGTAGAGTTTTTTCAACATATAATACATTATCTATTTATATATTTTATAACACTGATGTCTATTCACTCCTTCAGTATCTCTTTCTCATATTTAATAAGAGAATGGGTACGTTATCAGTAGCTCTATATTTCAATGAAAAATGAAGGTGCAGAGAACTTGACGGCAACTACAGTTCAAAAACTCAAAAATAAATAAAAACTATTTTTTCTCAATAATGAAACTGGAGAAAATTTAGTCAAAAGCAGTTCATAACTATCAACAAAAAAAAGATTTTTGTAAAGTACACATCCACACAGTCTCGAAAAGGTTAAAGCTTTTATCTGTCTATTAGAGTAAATCACGAATTATCGGACAATTCTATATTTTGAATCAAATGAAAAAAAATATTATTCGATATTTTAAATCGTTATTTTAATTTTATCCATTATGCCTGCAAAATCATAAAAATAACTAATATGATCGAAAATGTTCAACTGTCCAATAATTCGTAACTTGTTCTACATCCTAGTTACCATCCAAGGGCGGGAGTGGGGCACCACCACACTACCTCCGAAGACGCTAGCAGTGAAGGTGGGGGGCGCGTTGGGGGCTTTGCCGCAAACTGCTGGAACAGTTTGAAAAGTTTATTAAAAGTTGGTGCTAGTCCTCCGCACCATTTGCTAATTTGCACAATCTCGAGAACGCGCTGCGCATTTTTACCTTCTTTAACCCCCTAATACCGAGTGTGCCTTAATACCTTCATTTATTTATTATGAAATAGAATATTAATATTTGCCATTTAAGTTGACAGTTTCAAAGTCATCGTTATTTTTTCTTGTCATCTCTGTTCAGTTTTTGGGGTTAAATTGGGGGGTTTCATCAAATCGGCAAGTGGCACGGAACATGTGTTCCATAAGTTACAACATTCTCGAGTTAAACAATTGCTATAACGATTTGAAAAGTTTAAAGCAAAGAGTTTGCTTTGAACTTGTGCATTAAATAATGGAGATAATATTAAATCAGTGTAAAACTAATTCTTGAATTAAAAGGCAGCTACATACCAAGAGTAGAGTTCTTCGTAGGTTCGAAACTATTTCTTCGGGATGGAGTCGTGGTGGTCCTACTAGTAGTTGGTGAAGGTTTGTGAGTGGTGGTGGAAATGCTTGGTTTGCGTATATTCAATTCTGAAAGTTGAATTATATTAAATTTTTAAAGAAGTCTTCGAGATATGAAATCAGTTAAATTATTACGTGGACAGTACTTAAAATCTTATAAATTTATTATAAGCTCCGTAATAAAACTAGGTTTTCTGGAAATTTTTAATTATTAAATTGGAGCTTTAAAATTTTATTCGAAACCAAAGGCCATATCGCTGACGTTAAAATGAAATTGAATACAAGGGACTGGAAGAAGCAGTCAGAAAGGAAAGTGACCCATTGAACAAAGTCACTCACCATCAGTCTGTTAAAATGCTCATAGATACAGAAAAGCTACTGCAGTCATTTAACAAGGAATGAAATGAAAAGGTACACAAGCTCCAGTGGCTACACTCACAGCCGGCAGAGGAAAATGAAGAGGTGATAGTAAAGAGCTATAAACTAAAAATGCAAGTAGTGTTGGAAATATTAAAAAACATGGTAAAAATGGAATAATATTATTCAAATTACAACAGTTCGGTTTCCTAGGACTCTACCCATCTTCTCTTCCATTCACCACAGACAGCTTCAGGATAGAACCCCTGGGAGCGTGAATTTCTTTAAGAAAATACTTATTTAAATCACTAACTTTTAACAGGACAGCAAACGAGAGGCAGACCGCCCCCTGAGTTGCAGAGTGTGGGTGCAGGTGCCCAGGAGGTGATGGAGTAGCTCGAGTAGCACTCTGCGAAGTACACACAGCGTCCGGTAATACCTACCCTGGTGTTACACCAGGAGCCTCTCGATTGTGAGAAAGTAGCTGCACCTGTAAGGCAGGATGTGACGTCACAGTACGTTACGCATGTCTATTCTTACACGTTGCTTAGTGAGAGCAACAAAATGATACAACCAAAATAGCAGCTAACAACATGTGGTCGTATAAAATGCAATGAAATTAACTTCTATTTTATATTATAAAGCAAGCTCAATTGAAATAAATTAGGAGTAACTTATAATGAAGTAATATAATAATATAAAATAGATTAGCATTACCGGTCCAAGTACAAAGATAGAACAGTTATATTGGTTAGAAATGAGGAGTAAATTACTGCAATCTCGTATGTACATATTGTTATTCAATCTATTGTTAGTTATCATTAATTTCAATGTTTATAAATTTTAGCTATTAATGTCCCTTAGTTGCAAAGGATGAACCGAATAATTATTTCTGCAAGTCACGATCAATTACCTCACCAAAAGGAAACAACCAATTGGTTTATATTGAAGAAGGGTAGAAAACCACTCACAATGGTAGAAAACCACTCACAATGGTAGAAAAACCACTCACAAAGGTAGAAAACCACTCACAATGGTAGAAAAACCACTCACCATGGTAAAAAGAACACTCACCATGGTAAAAAAAAACACTCACCATGGTAAAAAAAAACACTCACCATGGTAAAAAAAACACTCACCATGGTAAAAAAAACACTCACCATGGTAAAAAAACACTCACCATGGTAAAAAAAACACTCACCATGGTAAAAAAAAACACTCACCATGGTAAAAAAAAAACACTCACCATGGTAAAAAAAAAACACTCACCATGGTAAAAAAAACACTCACCATGGTAAAAAAAACACTCACCATGGTAAAAAAAACACTCACCATGGTAAAAAAACACTCACCATGGTAAAAAAAAACACTCACCATGGTAAAAAAAAAACACTCACCATGGTAAAAAAAACACTCACCATGGTAAAAAAACACTCACCATGGTAAAAAAAAAACACTCACCATGGTAAAAAAAAACACTCACTATGGTAAAAAAAACACTCACCATGGTAAAAAAAACACTCACCATGGTAAAAAAAACACTCACCATGGTAAAAAAAAACACTCACCATGGTAAAAAAACACTCACCATGGTAAAAAAAAAACACTCACCATGGTAAAAAAAAAACACTCACTATGGTAAAAATAACACTCACCATGGTAAAAATAACACTCACCATGGTAAAAAAAACACTCACCATGGTAAAAAAAACACTCACCATGGTAAAAAAAAACACTCACTATGGTAAAAATAACACTCACCATGGTAAAAAAAAACACTCACCATGGTAAAAAAAAACACTCACCATGGTAAAAAAAAAAACACTCACCATGGTAAAAAAAACACTCACCATGGTAAAAAACACTCACCATGGTAAAAAAACACTCACCATGGTAAAAAAACACTCACCATGGTGAAAAAAAAAAACACTCACCATGGTAAAAAAAAAACACTCACCATGGTAAAAAAAAACACTCACCATGGTAAAAAAAACACTCACCATGGTAAAAAAACACTCACCATGGTAAAAAAAACACTCACCATGGTAAAAAAAAACACTCACCATGGTAAAAAAAAACACTCACTATGGTAAAAAAAACACTCACCATGGTAAAAAAAACACTCACCATGGTAAAAAAAACACTCACCATGGTAAAAAAAACACTCACCATGGTAAAAAAACACTCACCATGGTAAAAAAAAAACACTCACCATGGTAAAAAAAAACACTCACTATGGTAAAAATAACACTCACCATGGTAAAAATAACACTCACCATGGTAAAAAAAAACACTCACCATGGTAAAAAAAACACTCACCATGGTAAAAAAAAACACTCACTATGGTAAAAATAACACTCACCATGGTAAAAAAAACACTCACTATGGTAAAAAAAACACTCACCATGGTAAAAAAAACACTCACTATGGTAAAAATAACACTCACCATGGTAAAAATAACACTCACCATGGTAAAAAAAACACTCACCATGGTAAAAAAAACACTCACCATGGTAAAAAAAACACTCACCATGGTAAAAAAAAACACTCACTATGGTAAAAATAACACTCACCATGGTAAAAAAACACTCACTATGGTAAAAAAAAACACTCACCATGGTAAAAAAAACACTCACCATGGTAAAAAAAACACTCACTATGGTAAAAAAAACACTCACCATGGTAAAAAAAACACTCACCATGGTAAAAAAAACACTCACCATGGTAAAAAAAAACACTCACCATGGTAAAAAAACACTCACCATGGTAAAAAAAAAACACTCACCATGGTAAAAAAAAAACACTCACCATGGTAAAAAAAAACACTCACCATGGTAAAAAAAACACTCACCATGGTAAAAAAAACACTCACCATGGTAAAAAAACACTCACCATGGTAAAAAAAACACTCACCATGGTAAAAAAAACACTCACCATGGTAAAAAAAAACACTCACCATGGTAAAAAAAAACACTCACCATGGTAAAAAAAACACTCACCATGGTAAAAAAAACACTCACCATGGTAAAAAAAACACTCACCATGGTAAAAAAAACACTCACCATGGTAAAAAAAACACTCACCATGGTAAAAAAAACACTCACCATGGTAAAAAAAAACACTCACCATGGTAAAAAAAACACTCACCATGGTAAAAAAAACACTCACCATGGTAAAAAAAAACACTCACCATGGTAAAAAAAACACTCACCATGGTAAAAAAAAACACTCACCATGGTAAAAAAAAACACTCACCATGGTAAAAAAAACACTCACCATGGTAAAAAAAAACACTCACCATGGTAAAAAAACACTCACCATGGTAAAAAAACACTCACCATGGTAAAAAAAACACTCACCATGGTAGAAAAAAACACTCACAATGGTAGAAAAAAACACTCACAATGGTAGAAAACGATACACGGAAAACTATCGAGCGGAAATCTTCCAGACGGAAAATTACTAGTCCCTTTTTGAAATATTATTTGGATATAAACACTTTCTAAGAACATCTTAATTATTTAACCCGTACATGGAGGGTGGCCTTATTTTGGGACAGTCATCTGGATACAGGCAGGTTTTGAGCAACCGTGTACAGGGTAATTCAATACCAACTACACCAATAGACCAATACCGATAATGCAGAGTTAAAATATTGTCAATTAATTGAAAATCGAATTAGTAATAAACAAGAGAAATTTTTTTAAATGATGTGTCAAAGTTACATTAGCAGTTAATTTCTGATATGACAATGTATATCGGTATATCGGGGGAGGACGTACCGCCCAGTAACTCCCTGACAAGTCATTAAACAATCATAAATTGTAGGCAGTACGATAAAAAAAGTGGATACAAAAAACTACATTACGGCTAACTTTTCAAATGATATCACCTCAACTTCTTGAAGGAAGGCATTGGCCATCTTTTCATAATTGAAAAATGTTCTTAGAATGTTTTTATATAGCAAAAATAATGTTGCCAAAAAAAAAATGAAGTAATTGACTGGTAATTTTCCGCCTGGCAATATTCTGGACACCATAAAAACCACTTACCATGGTAGTGCCAATGCTTCCTATGGGGTTCAACTGGTAGAACCAGAAGTGCTGAAGTGATGACTAGACAAAATGTCACCAAACTGTTCATGTTTGCACTATTTACTGAGAGAAAGGAGCTGCATTAATTAGTGACACCTATTGGAACATTCAACTGAACACTGCATAGGGATACTGTCAGGTGCAGGGGCCTAACCACACCAAATGGGAAAACTCTCAGTAAATTTAAGTTTGTTAAAAAAAAATTTAACCGGATGAATAATTCCAAATAATTAAAGAAATTTTTTTACAAAATATTACAGAGCAATCAATAAATATAGATGTTTCATTTTTTTTTATTTCCTAGCTTACAATTTATATCTGGTAAATACAGATTAAACTGTTATAATAAAAAATCACATTATTCAACACGTTGACTACGAATGCTCAAGAAGCAGTCTAGCCTAACTGAAGTTTCAAAATTTATAAGTTTACGATATAGCTTCTGTATCCCATGAATAGGAGAGGAACTGAGTATGTATGTGTTGCTATTAATTTCATCTGTATGATCAAAACCGTGGTAAAATTTTAGTAAACATTTTCACAATTTAATTAGGGTTTAATATATTAGTGGTATGTATTTGTCTATCAGTAATATACATAGTGGGGAAAAACGTGTACCAATTCGTATCTAACATTAAATATAATTATCTAACTACAACAAAATCTATGTTTCCTATAAGTTACGATCAAATGATAGGTACTACATAAATTAGCCTATTATATTATACACATCCAATGATCTTTATCATCTTTTTTATATAAATCAACCACTGTAAAGTAACAGATTGAACTTAAAAAAAACGGTGGCGGGAAATTTCGGTCTCGGAATATTCGATCTGGAAATTTCGGTCTAACTTAAACTTCGGTCTAAAACTAAATGATTTTATTAAAGAACAACCATAGAACAAAATGAATTATGGATACTAAAATGTGTAGTGTATTTATTAAAAGCGAATAACATCATTAACTGTTGTAAAATGATACGGATTATTCTAATTTTGACATGTTTTGAAATTTATTTAACATGAGATGTGAGTGGAAAATTCGGTCTCAAGTATAAATAAAACTTATAAATTAGATGAACCGAACCAGAAGGGGTTTGGGGGGCGTCATTTTTACGTATTTATCAGGTCAATAAACAATCAGGAAGTGTGCAGTACAACAAACTAGCGGATACAACAAACTATATAACGCCCATTTATCTTGAGAGACCATTCATAATTCTGAGACCGAAATTTCAGAGGCAAAGTCTTCCTAGACCCAAGAAAAACCTAGCTTAAGGGAGGTACAATCCGGTCACAAACTAAACATGTGAATTACAACATCTTTCGTTTTCAAATATATACTTCAGAGTACAGCTTTATGTAACAAACTGTTAGAGTATTTCCCTTTAATAATTAGAACAAGTGGGGTGGGGTACACACAGAATACACCCTTGTGGTATGCCGAGTCCCAGTATAAAAATAACTTTTTAAAGAATAAAATCTGTCCATAGAATTTGAAACATAGTAGGAATCTTCCATTTGAAAATAAAATAAAGTAAATCGGTTAAGCTTATGAAGACAGCAACAATCCTACTGTAGGTATTCAGCTGGAGTTTTGCTCACTCTAGCACAATGAGTGCACCTCCTCTCCCTCTGACCTCACAACTGTTAATGTAGAGGGTTTCAGAGAGGACACGGCATGGACTAACGTGTCGAGAGACATCCGCTAGCGTATGGGAGATAAAGATAACACGATAGTAAACCATACATAATTCACTGTTAGTAATTTTTGTGGGTAACGTTTTCCTGACAAGAATTTAAAAGATAATACCAAAATCTATAATGCTTCATTTTAAATTTTCAAAATAAACGAAAATTCGAGTTACCTTAAGGTTTATCAGAATTAAATAATATTTTATTTTCCTAAATATAGAAATAGTAAAATTTAAATACTTGATCAAATAAACTTATATCAATTTATTATAAAATGATTATCTTGTATGAGATACTGACTTCAATATCGAATCGTCAAACTTCCGTTAATATTTTTTTAATACGTTCACTACCTTTACGTCATGCAATACCCATACCTACTTCAAATATGACTTTGATGTCAAAATGACAAATAATAATTAGTTTGAATTACGTCATTTAAGGTGAAAAAACTGGTTTATTACAGGATGTAGAAGGACATTCAACTCGTAGTTTCTACTCACAGTAACGTATTATAAAACTCTGACCAACCGGTAGAATAACATCTGTATATGACAGTTAAGGGCCGTACACACGTAGGTTTTTTTTAAGTCTATCCACCAGACTTTTTGCTAAGCTCCTCCTACTTTTTCCACGAGAATAGAAGAAAAAACTATATAATTATTATTTATTTCAGTTGGTATCCATGATACCTGTACTGAAATAAAAAATAATTACATCGTTAAAAGACTCAAAAACCCTACGTGTGTACGGCCCTTTAGAGATGATTATCATATACTGATGTGCACTGATTATTAAAATGATATGCATTGCTATAGTACAGTACCTGTTGTTCATCCTTTCATAATTCATTTAATATAATATTATTATTATATTACAAAACTAATTTTTATTGTCAAAGTCAAAACTATGAATGTTTAAATTATTTCTATATTGTGACCCTAGCTATGATATTGCCAAACAAATTAGTTTTGATGCTCTCTCTATGGCTTCGGATAGACAGACGAAATAGAAGTAGTTGGTGGTGATGAATCATACTACCTTGAAAGCTTCGTCCTTGGACAATTTTTTCGCTCTATCTTTTACAGTAAATTTGAAAAGAAATAAATAAAATTGTACCTATTGAATTTTAATTTGATCAAAGTGAAATCGAATTCGATCCAAACAGGATGTAATATCACAGCTACATAGGGAAACTGCCTTTTTACTGCAATTATAAAATTTCAATAGTTAACTTATATTTTCTCAACGATTAATGTTGATTTAACATTTGTCGTAGAACTATTTTTCTTTATATGGCACTGATTTGAAAATAATTACAATGAACCACCAAGAAGTAGACACACAGGACAGTTGATCGATAAAATAAACTAACCTGCCATTAATCGGTGACAATGCTCATGGATGAAGAAGAGCTACTCTGTGAACTTACTAAGGCCTACTAACCAAAAGGCCATATCGCTGATAAAAAAATAAGTACAAGGGAACTAGAAGAAGTCAGAAACGGAATTGGCTACACGAACAAAGTCACCTTCAACCAGTCGGTGACAAGCTAATGGATGCAGAAAAGCTACTCCGTGAATGCAGTCACTTACCAAGGAATGTGACGAAAAGGAACACAAGCACCTGTGACTTCACTCATTGATGGAAGAGGGAAATGAAGAGGTGATAGTCAATGAAGCCTACAACTATATACGCTCATAAAAAATATTCTATTAAGACTTCGTTGTAATATGAAAAATAACATAAATAGGTAATTATAAAACGTTGGCAAAAATGAAAAACAAACTACAATCGAAATAATAACAACTATTATAACCACAATGATCCGTAAATTAATATTGATTGAAAAGAAAGGGTAACTATTGAAAAATTATAATTATTATTATTATTTGAATCAACTTCAATTAATTTTACATGATCAAGATTTATTTCATCGATTCAAATTTAACTGTAAAAGGCATACCTATTATGTTTAATGTTGAATAGTTCGAATGCAGCAATTTTAATAGAGCAACTAATTAACTGAAATAAAATGAGAAATTATAGACTTGATAAAAAAATAATGCTATTGCCATTTAGAACTTAGTAAGTTTAATAAGATAAATGTATGGGAACAGAGCTAAGTAACAGCTAAGCTAATAATAATGACTTGACAGAATAAACACAAATAGAAAGTATTGCCCGGTATATTCATGACGTCATCGATGATGTCACGGGAAATGGAGACATTTCAATAATGTGAAAGAGTACCAAAGTGTGGTTAGTAAAAGTTAATATGGTTAAATGTTAGTGAACTGTGACGGAGTATTCATATTAATTCCATTTAAACAAATTGGTAGTTTAATGTTTTAAGGTAAGTTACGAATTATCGGCCAGTTCCACATCTTCGGTCTTAAAAAAAAAGAAATACTAATAATTAGTTATTCTTATTGGTATCCATGATACCTGCAAAGCACAAGCAATATTGCTGACATCAAAAAGAAAGTGCAAAAGAAAACTACCGGGATAAAGAAATTGTAGATCAAATTACTATAGTTTCTGTAATGGCACAGGTTAATAACTTGACAAACGAAACGTATTGAGTCGTATTCTGAGGAAAACTATACTGACCACGATCAAAAGGCCCTGCCCATTAAGTGAGGGTATATTTGTCTGATCGCTGACCAAAGTCATAAAGTCCTGACCCTGAGATCGAAATGATCAAAATATTATACTCTAGAGCAGTGGTTCTTACAGTATTTATCTCGCGCACCCCTTGCTGTTCTCAGGCACTCCCTGAGAATTCCCAGCAAACATAGTCGTTTCAACTATATTTCTAAACGATACCTCGTGCTCTACACTTTCGATGTAGAAAAAAGAAACAAATCGATCCCTCTGCATCGTTCAGATACATTTTTAGATTAGCGATGCAACACTCAAATAAATAAAAAAGAGATATAAACGAAAGCGTTTTAGTAATGGAAAAGACACCATATCGATATCGAATGCACATACATCTAAATTAAAAATATTTATTAACTGATACTGATATATATATATTGATACCGATATACAGTATTTAGTACTCTTTCTAAATGATATTTCACTTAATGTTTCTAAATAGTAACGATAAATAAAAATCTGATCTTTCAAATGCATTTTCGGTTGGCGATGCAACACTATTCTGATCATAAATGGAATGAAGTTTTAGGTATCTATTCTAAAACGGAATTCCGTAATATAATATATATCTAATTACTGATGTTGTTTCGATTCATTTAGGTAGATATCGGAATTGATCATAAATTATACGAAATTTTAGATATCTATTCTAAAACGGAATTCAATAATATAATAGATATCTATTTACTGAAGTTGTTTCGATATGCATTAAATGATTTCTGATTAGAAAATAAACGATGCGGACTAGAGTGAAGATTTTTGGATACTGATGGAAGAAACACATTAGATTTCTAAACAGTCAAATAATTTAGATACATTCAATTAGATATCTAATTTAAGTGTATTTCATATCTATTATAGCGGCATGCGCTACCAGCGCAACGAATTAGACACAACCCGATATCGAATAGATTCGGACATGTTTGCTGGGTTGTATTGCATTGAAATAAATTGAAAAACTACAATATTATAAAATCCGTATTTGGTTACTATGATGTTAGAAAAGTTCAAATATACTTCATATATATTCTGCATGATATAAACAGCAACCATCTAGCTTTTAAAGTTGTTAGTAACACATACAACAGCAATCCATGACACCCCATATACACAATCCAGGCTCCAAAGGGGTGCCGGACACCCCCACTTCAAGAACCACTGCTCTAGAGCATTGATCAATCATGGTCAGTGTTCAGGATATTATATCAATGGTCAGTGCTCTTTGAGTTTGGTCAGGACTTTTTTAAATTTGGGTCAGAGGTCAGTAAATTATACCCTTGGTCACTATCGGTGATCAGGACTTTATAATTTTGGTCAGCTCTTATTAAATAATACCTTTGGTCAGTGTTCATGGCTTTTCAATTTCGGTCAGTGGATTACATTTTTCAATTTCGGTCAGTGGATTATATTTTTCAATTTCGGTCAGTGGATTACATTTTTCAATTTCGGTCAGTGGATTATATTTTTCAATTTCGATCAGTGGATTATATTTTTCAATTTCAGTCAGTGGATTATATTTTTCAATTTCGGTCAGTGGATTATATTTTTCAATTTCGGTCAGTGGATTACATTTTTCAATTTCGGTCAGTGGATTATATTTTTCAATTTCGATCAGTGGATTATATTTTTCAATTTCGATCAGTGGATTACATTTTTCAATTTCGGTTAGTGGATTACATTTTTCAATTTCGGTCAGTGGATTACATTTTTCAATTTCGATCAGTGGATTATATTTTTCAATTTCGATCAGTGGATTATATTTTTCAATTTCGATCAGTGGATTACATTTTTCAATTTCGGTTAGTGGATTACATTTTTCAATTTCGGTCAGTGGATTATATTTTTCAATTTCGGTCAGTGGATTACATTTTTCAATTTCGGTCAGTGGATTACATTTTTCAATTTCGATCAGTGGATTATATTTTTCAATTTCGATCAGTGGATTATATTTTTCAATTTCGATCAGTGGATTACATTTTTCAATTTCGGTTAGTGGATTACATTTTTCAATTTCGGTCAGTGGATTATATTTTTCAATTTCGGTCAGTGGATTATATTTTTCAATTTCGGTCAGTGGATTACATTTTTCAATTTCAGTCAGTGGATTATATTTTTCAATTTCGATCAGTGGATTATATTTTTCAATTTCGGTCAGTGGATTATATTTTTCAATTTCGATCAGTGGATTATATTTTTCAATTTCAGTCAGTGGATTATATTTTTCAATTTCAGTCAGTGGATTATATTTTTCAATTTCAGTCAGTGGATTATATTTTTCAATTTCGGTCAGTGGATTATATTTTTCAATTTCGGTCAGTGGATTACATTTTTCAATTTCGGTCAGTGGATTACATTTTTCAATTTCGATCAGTGGATTATATTTTTCAATTTCGGTCAGTGGATTACATTTTTCAATTTCGGTCAGTGGATTATATTTTTCAATTTCGGTCAGTGGATTATATTTTTCAATTTCGGTCAGTGGATTATATTTTTCAATTTCGGTCAGTGGATTATATTTTTCAATTTCGGTCAGTGGATTATATTTTTCAATTTCGGTCAGTGGATTATATTTTTCAATTTCGGTCAGTGGATTATATTTTTCAATTTCGGTCAGTGGATTATATTTTTCAATTTCGATCAGTGGATTATATTTTTCAATTTCAGTCAGTGGATTATATTTCTCAATTTCGGTCAGTGGATTATATTTTTCAATTTCGGTCAGTGGATTATATTTTTCAATTTCGGTCAGTGGATTACATTTTTCAATTTCGGTCAGTGGATTACATTTTTCAATTTCGATCAGTGGATTATATTTTTCAATTTCGGTCAGTGGATTACATTTTTCAATTTCGGTTAGTGGATTACATTTTCAATTTCGGTCAGTGGATTATATTTTTCAATTTCGGTCAGTGGATTATATTTTTCAATTTCGGTCAGTGGATTACATTTTTCAATTTCAGTCAGTGGATTATATTTTTCAATTTCGATCAGTGGATTATATTTTTCAATTTCGGTCAGTGGATTATATTTTTCAATTTCGATCAGTGGATTATATTTTTCAATTTCAGTCAGTGGATTATATTTTTCAATTTCGGTCAGTGGATTATATTTTTCAATTTCGATCAGTGGATTATATTTTTCAATTTCAGTCAGTGGATTATATTTTTCAATTTCGATCAGTGGATTATATTTTTCAATTTCAGTCAGTGGATTATATTTTTCAATTTCGGTCAGTGGATTATATTTTTCAATTTCGATCAGTGGATTATATTTCTCAATTTCAGTCAGTGGATTATATTTCTCAATTTCGGTCAGTGGATTATATTTTTCATTATGACTCGATACATTAATTTAGTCAGCTGTCAGAGAATAACACCTTTGAATATGACTCAATCATAAGTTAGTCAGAGGCCAGAGATTAATATGTGCCGTTGATAACAAATAAAGGCCCACTACAATGTCTTTATATAGCTACCTACTCCATAGGTAATTTTAAGCCATGATTCCTAAAATACTATTATACCAATTTACTCACGTTATAGTAAGATGATATTAAATGCCTTTGCTTTTCTACAGTATGTGAAATGACGGACGCCTTTTACTCCTTCCTGAAATTCACCCCTTTCTTCACACCAAATTTATTCTGTTCTGCCTCTTCTTTGGAATCATATGACCCACCAGTTAGATTTCTATACTAGATATCTCTGCTATTTGATTTCCACTTCCAGAAATTTCGTCCTCTTCAATATTTTGATGTCTTTTACAAACACCTTTCAAAAGAATACGTACCATTCCCTTCGAAAAAATATCTCATTAGCTACAACAGCATAGAGGTCAAGCATAGTAAACAGAATAGTATAGTACCCCAGTTACATGTATTATTCAAATTTATTCTGGGTAGGCTGTGACGTCATGTATGTAAGCAAGAGGTCACGTCATAGTAAACAGAATTGCTGTGGGTCACGTGGAATAGAGAATTAAGATGGCGGCCAACGCGACCGATCTGACTAATGATCTAATTATCTTGAATAAATCGTCTTCTTCAAGACTAAAAATTTGTTACTATTTTGGGTGTAAAAAGACCAGTAGCAATTTCATCAACAGTCATTTTTTAATTTTCGTCCGTATGACTATAAAGATTGGATAATAGCATGCGGTAATGTGGAATTAAAAAAAAATATCACCGAAAACGTTATTTAACAAAAGTTGGGTGTGTTGCAGCCATCTTTTGTGTTTGTACTGTACGTACAAACGTACGCACCATTGTTGACATGTGACGTCACAGCCTACCGGGACACGCGTAATATCCCCCCTATAGCTCTGGGATACTATATATTCTCTGTACTGTGGTTATATTCTCAGCATCAATAAACAGTTTACAGAATTATGGAGTTTCAAAGAATGTTCTTAGAACTCAATCGAACACAGATTTAGGAATTTATAGCTGATACAATATTAGATTAAAGTTAACCAAGTTTCTTCGTATTTTCTTGCAAAACATTAATTTAGATAAAAATGTATTATAGACAGAAGAATCTATGAAAATGAAAACACAGACTGGTCACTGGTCTTCATTTAATTCAGGAGGAACTATTAAATCTAGTGTACCTACCATAGAGGTAGGCTGAAGTAGGTAAACTCCGGCACACTTACTAGGTAACTGCTACTTTAACCACAGAAACAGTAATAAACATCATGCCTTCAAAACGTTCATTAAATTATAACCTGCATTGAGCTTCTTTTGATATTCAACATGAAATCAGGTAGTGCCAGTTTTAGAGACTTTCTTGAGAGGGCCATAATTTACCTGTGTGACCCTAGTTAAATAACCTAATGCAGAAAAAATATAACTAGTAGGTACCTATGGAAACGCATAATGAGATTATCAGATTAACACGAATCTACGCTAAATAGTAGCGAGCAAAGTTTTAAAATTACTAAATTTAGCGTTACTCAATCACAAAATTTAGCGGTACTCTATCACTAGCTACCTGATCATTAAAAAAACTATACGTAAAAATTAGAGGGTCAGAATCGGCATAAAAGTTTAACCATTGATCAACAAACTTCAAAACCGCATTGAATTATTTGAATATTGCAATCTATAGAAACTAATTTATCCTCCATCTACCAGGAACTAATTAGCTACCAAGTACATTTGACACACACATAACCACTCACCACGACAGCTGATACAAGACTGAAGATTCGAACAGTTGAAAACTATTTTCTTATTCTTTCCAACACTATCCTAGTTACTAGAAAGTTAAAGGCCCGTTTGCACGCTTTAATAAATTGGAGCGATTTATCGTAATGAAGAGGTTGTTACAATTTATCATTACGTGTAAACAGGTGATCGTAGCGATTCATTGGAATTGGATTGTGTGATTGGAGCCAGCAGGCTAAAATTTATACAAATCGTAACGACAAATTTGAACATGTAAACAGGGTTCCAAGAAATTGTTACAATTTAGCTTAATATATAATACAGAAATGCAGACCATCATAATGCTTCTTCCATCACGGCTAGTAGACTAAAAGTATTGGAGAAAAAATCGTCGCGTGCAAACACTGTCTCAATCATCCGATAAATTGTTACGATCACTGTGTTCAATAAATTGCTCCAATTTATCTCAGCGTGTGAACGGGCCTTTAAACGAAGTTTGGGCGAAGCAACAAGGAAAATGAATGAATTGTTACAATATCATCTATTCAAATATATACAGCAAGTCATAATACAAAAATATATTTTACACTAAATTTTACGAATGATTTGCACTCCTGGAATTGAAAAGAGTTTGGACCATTGAAACTAACTCACAGGGTGTATTCCAGTAATCTGATAAAGAAAGAAATGCACCAGAAAATAAAGAACTTCATAAGGAGGCAATAAATTTAGTAACAAATAGCTACTTGATTAACTTGAGAGGAAACTGGTTTAGAAATGGTAAGAACCTATACCAATCCAGTAGCTATTGTATTTCTGTGACATCTGGTAATTTATGACTTAAATCCACGCAGTAGATATATCGTTTTTATCTAATAACTTATCATTACCCTAAAATCATATAAACTAAGTATTCAAAATACCAGAGCAGCTGATAGACACAGTCTATCACTTAAACTTCAAAAGATTACGAGGCATCAGAAGAATCAGGTTCTTTACTGTCACTGCAATCTGTCCCACCAGAACTAGAGGCAACATCTGCTTCTTCTTTGGACTTTTGTACTTCTTTTTCTACAGCAGAACCTTCAGTGTCCTTCTCACTGGAAGGTTCTTCTTCAGTAGGAGCCTTTACCTCGTCAGTAGACTCTGCTTCACTAGATTTAGCATCTCCATTTAAGTCACCAGAAGGAGAAGCTTCTACTGATTCTTTAGATTCTTCTTTAACTTTATCGGAAGAATCTACAGGAGCTTCAGATTGAACAGATTCTTCTGGATCTTCAACTTTGTTTTCCGAATTAGAGACTTCAGAAGAGGTGTGTTCCATGCTATCGACATCATTCGACTCACTGGTCGACTCTTCGGGCATTTCAACACTCTCTTCCTTTTCATCACAAGGGGCGTCTTGTTTCTCTTCTACAATAGCGTCTTTGCTTGCACTAGAGCTTTCCAAGACCTGAGATAGAATTTTTAATTAGTAACAGCTATTTCATGGGGTAGTTAGGAGAAAATACTTGTAATAGATAGAGTAAAATTTTGTCAAAATTAGTACAATTTTGTCAAAATTAGTACAATTTTGTAAAAATTAGTAATTCTTTTAAATTAGCTAGTAAAATTTAGTAAAATGTTTTTTTAAATTTTGTAAAATAATTAGAGTAACGGCTGGGGTTGTTATGAGAAACTATTTGTATGAAATAAGTTAGTAGCTACCTTGTGCTCTTCAACAAGTTCCTTCGCCTCCGCCTCTTTATCAAGTCTGGGTCTTTTTCTTCTCTCTGTACCATCTTCACCTGGAACAAACGCAAGGAAAAAATAAGTTAATAACTAAAAACAGTTTTTCAACCACAGCATAACTCCTCTATAGTGAACTATCCTACATATTTTTTGTTTAGTCTGCCATAAAAGAGCCATCAGTTAACTATTCATCTCTTGACTCTTATGTAATGAAGTAAGCTCTATATAGCTAAAGACTTTTTATAGTTCATCACTTGATGAGAGGCGCTCTACTCAGTCTACTGTATTGCAGGTGAATGCTGAAAATGATTTCGATGTCAATATACTTTGAATTGCAAGGATTAGTTTAAGAGTTCAATAAAGAAAAGAGACCAATCGAACCTCACCAGTTTTTATTTATCAGAGAAAACTAAACAGCTGAACCAATATTAATTACTGATGCTGCGGTAATACTTATTTAATAGTTTTAAACTAAAAAAGTGATGGCTGTTTGATTTAACCACATTCACGATTTTTAAATTCTAATACCTCAATAATAGCCAAATTTACTCACTGGACTCGTCTACATCTTCTTCATTGTCAGACTCTGATTTTCTCTTGAGTAAAGAACCATTGCTATCTGACAGACCAGCTGAACTGTCAGGACTGCCTGTGGAGACAGGAGGGGCACTGTCAGGGGCTTTGCTGTCAGTAGAGGTGCCAGGGGAGGTATCAGAGCTGGCAGCCAACACAACAGGAGAGCTGTCAGGAGACTTGTCGTCAGGCGTCACCCTCTGCAGATGCACGTCACTCATGTCTACATCTTCACTTTCCTTGAGAAAACAATCAAAAAACTTATTAGTAATTACATAAAAACTTACGAGGAATGACAAATAAACTTATGAGAGGATTTAAAGAATGGTTCATTTATACTTAAGTCATATAGCTATTCCTTAGATTATTTCCCTAGTATTTCAGGTGCCCTTTACGCCCCTCTAACACTTAGAATAGGCGTGTTTTGATGCTACATTCTTTAGAATAAATTGGCTCCTATAAAAAATACCTCAGATGCCATGCAAAGTATCAAAGTGAGAGCATCACTCACCTTTTCACTGTCCAAAGACTCCCTGTTTATTTCATCAGAAAAGTCGCCATCTTCCTCCATGGGTTCACCGTTCATCTGCTCATCCTTCATTTCTTCCTCCATACCTATTGTGATAAGAGATAGCGTCAGAAAAACTGAATGTTACGCATTAGTTGACAGCTTCATCTTTTAGATCATATGAGAGAAAAATATACAATGTTACATTATATTTTGTTATTTAAATTATACAGTTTCCTTATACGATCGTAAATGGGGAGTTGTGAGCCGTCTCATAATCTGTATCTTACTCTATAGAAATGTAATGAAAAATACCCTATAATTAGTCCTTAAACTATACATATCAGTTAGTATTGCAATACTATTATCCTTAAATATAGATTAGAGCTATATATAATTATAATCTAAACCTTATAGACAGAAAAATAAACAAAATGAGTTTCTAAGTATAGTAGAGCTATAGTTTTACATCAAATGGGCAATGTAGTACTATTAGCTAGATCTACTAATCTACATTTTGAACACTGTTATCCATCGGCTACCTACATTATTAACAAGTTGAGTGCGATGTGGTGCATATATGATACAGAAGTAAAGACCCTTAACACAAATATCATAGATGTCTTTCATAGTGCATAAAACAACGAGACGTGAAAGACATCAATTATATTCGCTATTGCATACGACTATGCATGAGGTGCATGTTTTGAGTAAATACAAGACTGTTTGAACCACATATGATGGTACATTGCTTTCTTTTTCCCCTATAAATTAGATTCAGTGGTTTGCCTTTGTGCCTCTTCAACGTGACGGCTATAGGAGTTTGAGAGCGCAACAGGGGTAAGTTATTAACATCGGAGAAATATCCTCTTTTGACAGTAAAACAATTTACATATGATTTACAATATTAATATCATGTGCTTAACTTAAATGGCTTATACCTGGTAAAAGATTATATTCCACTGAAAACAAGATAGATAGTTATTGTAGCTTATTTTAGGCGGTACATATATACACCAATCGCAGTCAACATGCTAATTACTAGCTTGACTTTTCAAATTGACAAGGTAGGAACTCACGCAAGGCAGCTTTGCCATTTGTCCCCACACTAGCCTTCTGCCCTAATTTCTTCTCAGGTACACACTTTGAAACTTCACCCTCATTTCTTTCAATAATAGTTTGGAGCTTCCTTCCACTCATCCCAACCTTGAGGGTAGGTTTTTCACGTTTAGATGCAACAGCTTCGTACCTCGCCCTCTTAATTCCACCTGTTTTCTGTGTAGTTGTACCAACAGAGCTCTTTCTACTCGAGACATCAGGACGTTGAGGTATATTGAGGAAGGGATTGAACGAAGCTTTGGGTTTGAAATTGGCAAGTGAAGGAGAAAAGCATTGCTCAGGTTTGGAATTTAGGATGAGTCGTCTCCTGGCCTTCAGTTTTGTTCTGGGGGACGTGTCCTTGTTTCCCGGGGATAGCAACTCCCTGAGGGGGCTGGTGGCGTAGGGTGGGGTTTTGGGGCCCTGAGGGGGACTAGCAGGCCTCTTCAGACCAGCAATGGTTTTACATTCTACTTCATATTCTTCAGGGGAAGAAAATATATCTTCATCTTCAGAAGAAATGTCCTCAAATTCTGAATTGAAAGCAACTTAGAATAAGTGAGTACATACAAAATATTAAAGCAACTACAGAATATCATTAAATATTAACATATATTTAAAAGAATACAAAAAAGTTTCTTATTAAATACTAAACTAGTGATGCAACCAATCCCAAGAAACAGTGATTCAGAAAGTAAAACTAACTAAATATTCTATAGCTATATGAACTAATGGTGAATAGATATCTACAATACACCATCATGACAAATTATTTTTTCATTCACAATCTGAACAATACATTGATATGCTCAACTTAATACAGTTAATAAATCTAATTTCAATTAAAAGATTGAGCAAACTAGAAATTTTGAACCTCTGATTTAGAGAAAGAAATAATCAATATAGCTACTAGCACAAACTAATGAACCTTAAACACTAACAAACACTTTGTCAAAATGGCTAATTAGCGTCAAACATTAAAACAGAGTTTGGAGAGATGCAACACACTTGGAAATGCAGGTACACTGATTGTGTTTAATAATAATTTCGAAGACTCAAAGTGTTTGCTAGTGTGTATGGGGCCTTAACACTACTAGATACAGTCACATTGCAATGAAAACAGAACATCACTGTACATTTAACTCATAAATCACAATGTGGATACAAGATGGATCAGTGGATTATATTAGTAGGGTAGTGCAGTTTTATACAAAAAAAAAATGAAGTCAACATATTTTCATTGTACTGAGCTTTAAAAAGATATCAAATAGATCCCAGATTAGTAATACAATATTCATTAATATTTAGCTGAATAGAATAACAAACCTTACAATACGAAACAAAATTAGGGACGTACACACGTAGGGTTTTTTAAGTCTTTCCACCAGAATTTTTGCTAAGCTCCTCCTACTTTTTGCACGAGTATAATGATACCGCAGGTATCCTGGATACCAACTAAAATAAATAAAAATTATATCATTTTTTTCTTACATTCTTGTGGAAAAAGTAGGAGGAGCTTAGCAAAAAGTCTGGAGGAAAGACTTAAAAACCCTACATGTGTACGGCCCTCGAGACCCAAGTAATGCCCAAGTTGAACTAAGAAAAAGGTGAACAATTAGCTACTTAAGTATTAAATTATATAAAATTTTACAAATGATTGATATTAGTAAATTAATTAGAAATAGATAACAACCTCCAGCTATTACTATTCATTAGCAAAAAGATACAATTATTGAAGAGAGGTTGACATTAGAGACATAGGGTAAGTTACGAATTATCGGTCAAATTAACATCTTCGATCAAATATATAGAAAAAGATACAATATTTATATATTATCTAATTTTTACTGGCACAAACAAAATGATATTTCATTTAATCTAATATGATCGAAGATGTGACAGTGACCGATAATTCACATTTCATAACTTATCAGAATATGTACCATCATTACCATGTGATGAATGAGCTTGAAAAGCTGCATGACTGAAAAGGTCTCACACTAACCTGCACATAGATCACTAAAGAGGATACCATACCATACCATTCTAAGCGAGAAATAGAAACTTTATAACGATATTGGTAGCTACAGTTAGCTATATAGAGTAAGGTGGCAGTATTTGGGACACATACAGACACTCACAGTACTCGAAAACTGTGTCAACATGGGTCATATAATTTCAAAATGGTTCATGAACTTTGTTAAAGTCCATTTTCCAAATAGATACTGTGAGTGTCAAGGTGAACTGTGACGTTCACCTTGTTTCATTTAAAAGTTAATCTTAAATTACAGACAAGTATAACCCAATGTCGCCACCAGTATTTGCTATCATTAGTAGTAAATTAATAGACTGAAAATTAAAATGCTTTATATTTCCCCAACAAGTAAGTGGTAAGCTACCGTTTGATGGCACAATTCAACATGTGCTGTAAGTAAGAATTTTAGTTCAGAATACTGAATACCCCAAAGAGAGTGCATAGAAATGGCTAGTTAGAAGTTAAATCTATGATTAGAAAGAGTAATTGTGTAAATTAGGAATAAGAAATTAAATACTTGAGTAATGTCATATCTCATGATAATCGAAATTTGAATGTAGTAGCTATTATGAGTAAATGGTTAAGAATGAAAATAGGCATGATACAAATATAAACTTATTTGCTAATTCAACATCACAATGACTCTTTTCTCTAATAGTACAAATCTAAATACCGCCCAACAATAGCTAAAAACAATGAATAAATAATCCTTTTTTATAATTCAAAGCAAAAACAATAAAGGTGATGGTATAGAATAATCTTTATATAATTTGTGTATTTTTAAAATTAGATCAGGTATGACATCGTGAGATGTGAACAAACTAATGGTCTAGAAAGAACGTCCCATGAAACTTGAAAGAACTTAAGTTATTATATTTATGAATTTCACAATTATATAACGTTTAATTGTGTTGATTATCTGCACAATAGGACATCCTCTCTGGCCCACCTGTAATAGTGTGTCAACTCCTAAAAAGCCACCAAGCCTACAGATGACACACCAAGCCTACAGATGACACACCAAGCCTATAGATGACACACCAAGCCTATAGATGACACACCAAGCCTATAGATGACACACCAAGCCTATAGATGACACACCAAGCCTATAGATGACACACCAAGCCTATAGATGACACACCAAGCCTATTGATGACACACCAAGCCTATTGATGACACACCAAGCCTATTGATGACACACCAAGCCTCTATTGATGACACACCAAGCCTCTATTGATGACACACCAAGCCTCTATTGGTGACACACCAAGCCTCTATTGGTGACACACCAAGCCTCTATTGGTGACACACCAAGCCTCTATTGGTGACACACCAAGCCTCTATTGATGACACACCAAGCCTCTATTGATGACACACCAAGCCTCTATTGATGACACACCAAGCCTCTATTGATGACACACCAAGCCTCTATTGATGACACACCAAGCCTCTATTGATGACACACCAAGCCTCTATTGATGACACACCAAGCCTCTATTGATGACACACCAAGCCTCTATTGATGACACACCAAGCCTCTATTGATGACACACCAAGCCTATAGATGATACACCAAGCCTCTATAGATGATACACCAAGCCTCTATAGATGATACACCAAGCCTCTATTGATGACACACCAAGCCTCTATTGATGACACACCAAGCCTCTATTGATGACACACCAAGCCTCTATTGATGACACACCAAGCCTCTATTGATGACACACCAAGCCTCTATAGATGACACACCAAGCCTCTATAGATGACACACCAAACCTCTATAGATGACACACCAAACCTCTATAGATGACACACCAAACCTCTATAGATGACACACCAAACCTCTATAGATGACACACCAAACCTCTATAGATGACACACCAAACCTCTATAGATGACACACCAAACCTCTATAGATGACACACCAAACCTCTATAGATGACACACCAAACCTCTATAGATGACACACCAAACCTCTATAGATGACACACCAAACCTCTATAGATGACACACCAAACCTCTATAGATGACACACCAAACCTCTATAGATGACACACCAAACCTCTATAGATGACACACCAAACCTCTATAGATGACACACCAAACCTCTATAGATGACACACCAAGCCTCTATAGATGACACACCAAGCCTCTATAGATGACACACCAAGCCTCTATAGATGACACACCAAGCCCATAGATGACACACCAAGCCTATAGATGACACACCAAGCCTATAGATGACACACCAAGCCTATAGATGACACACCAAGCCTATAGATGACACACCAAGCCTATAATAGATGACACACCAAGCCTATAATAGATGACACACCAAGCCTATAATAGATGACACACCAAGCCTATAATAGATGACACACCAAGCCTATAATAGATGACACACCAAGCCTATAATAGATGACACACCAAGCCTATAATAGATGACACACCAAGCCTATAATAGATGACACACCAAGCCTATAATAGATGACACAAAAAGCCTATAATAGATGACACACCAAGCCTATAATAGATGACACACCAAGCCTATAATAGATGACACACCAAGCCTATAATAGATGACACACCAAGCCTATAATAGATGACACACCAAGCCTATAATAGATGACACACCAAGCCTATAATAGATGACACACCAAGCCTATAATAGATGACACATCAAGCCTATAATAGATGACACATCAAGCCTATAGATGACACATCAAGCCTATAGATGACACATCAAGCCTATTGATGACACATCAAGCCTATTGGTGACACACCAAGCCTATTGATGACACACCTAGCTTATTGATGACACACCAAGCCTATTGATGACACACCAAGCCTATTGATGACACACCAAGCCTATTGATGACACACCAAGCCTATAGATGACACACCAAGCCTATTGATGACACACCAAGCCTATTGATGACACACCAAGCCTATTGATGACACACCAAGCCTATTGATGACACACCAAGCCTATTGATGACACACCAAGCCTATTGATGACACACCAAGACTACAGATGACATACCAAGCCTATTGATGACACACCAAGACTACAGATGACATACCAAGCCTATTGATGACACACCAAGACTACAGATGACATACCAAGCCTATTGATGACACACCAAGACTACAGATGACATACCAAGCCTATTGGTGACACACCAAGACTACAGATGACATACCAAGCCTATTGATGACACACCAAGACTACAGATGACATACCAAGCCTATTGATGACACACCAAGCCTATTGATGACACACCAAGACTACAGATGACATACCAAGCCTATTGATGACACACCAAGACTACAGATGACATACCAAGCCTATTGATGACACACCAAGCCTATTGATGACACACCAAGCCTATTGATGACACACCAAGCCTATTGATGACACACCAAGCCTATTGATGACACACCAAGCCTATTGATGACACATCAAGACTACAGATGACATACCAAGCCTATTGATGACATACCAAGCCTATTGATGACACACCAAGCCTATTGATGACACACCAAGCCTATTGATGACACACCAAGCCTATTGATGACGCACCAAGCCTATTGATGACACACCAAGCCTATTGATGACACACCAAGACTACAGATGACATACCAAGCCTATTGATGACATACCAAGACTACAGATGACATACCAAGCCTATTGATGACACACTAAGCCTATTGATGACACACTAAGCAGTAACTCACCCATGGAGCCTCTGAAAGGTGTGTAGGTGACTTGCATCTCATTGAACATAGAGGACCTCTGGTGAGGTTCAGAACAGTCAGAGGATCTGAAGGAGAGAGAATGAAGTAAGTTAGGAGTTAGTGGTATATTATATGATTGCCATAGGTAGCTACTAGTTAATCGTGTTCTATATTTACAGTATCCGTAATGATTTATGAATCCGATAAATTTCATAAGAAACTTAATAAATATATTTCAAGACAAGCAGCCACCTTTGAAATTTAGCAACAAAACATAGAATGCACATATTTTCTTGGGGAAAGAATGCAATGAAAGCTAATTCACTCACAATCTGCCAACAGTTGACACCACCAAAATGTTCTTCTCCAAAGCCCTGAAAAGTTTGTCAGTCTTTTTATAGTGTCTCCTAGGGTCAATGATGATCTCACAGAGTCTCTGAATTGTGAAGGGAGCCCTGGAAAGAGGTGAATAATCAGTAGAGAGCAACATCGACTTAACACTATAGTGCGCCATGTAGGGTAAAGCTACGAATAATGGGTAAGTTTCACACCATTGGTCATGTAAGACAAGAATATATATATATAATTGACAGGTATTATGTAAACGAAATGAAATAAAAGTTAAATAATTATAATATAATTATTATATATATCATTTTATTTTATATCACCAAGGATGTGGAACTGACCAATAATTCAGAACTTGTTCTAGCTATTGAAAGAACAGAAGTTGGCAACTGATAGTAGTTTAGACTCTTTTGATAATGGTAAGGATGGTACATTTAGAAATTAGAACATTGTCTGGACACTCACCCTGTGAAAGTTTCAAAATGTTCAAATAGTTTTTCTTTGGTAGTTGAGTAATTGAAGGGCATAACATTTACAGAGTCTATATCTTCCACCCCATACTTCATATAAAAACTTGTCAAAATCTGAAAAGAAATTCAATGAGTTCAGTATCAATAACTAACTCTTCTCATCAAAATCAATAGAAATTCTTTAGTACTCAAATAATTAAAATTTACATATGTAAAAGAAGCTTTAATTTTTTTCTATCATTAGTGTGTTTAAATAAATAAATTACAGAATATCTCATCTAGTATTTGGTATAAATTATTTAGTGCTTATGAGTTACTATCATTTTACTTACAACATCTATTTTGTTTCGAATAAACTTATTAATTTTTGGCCAAGGCAGCAGTGGGTTGCCGCTCTTAGAGACTGATTGGAGGTATTTGTCGAGGAGGGTGATGGTCTTGGCTGGGTACTCCTCATCTGCTGCTCTGTCATACGTCAGTGCCATAGCTGCAGCCTCATTCTCAATAGAGTCACTGGAAGCTTCATTGTACTCTGAAAGAGAAAAATTACATGTTAAATAAATCCTTGATCTCTCTGCTTTAATAAAAATTAAAAAACTATTCTAATAGTTTGACGTAATAAAATTATTAGCTCTAACTTCTTACATATTGCCATTCTGTTTTTAGGAGCTACACAGAACTTTTAAAAGATAATCTCCATTTTCTCTTCATATGGCTGATTCTACAACCTTTTTCTAAATTCCCCTCCAAATTAGGAATGGGATGATACCATCCTTTTCACAGATTAGTTCTTGAAAATGCTGTGTCTAGAGCTACAAATGTCACTACAATTTAGAGCATGGTTAGAACTTAGAATTTCAAAACATGTTTGATATTTTTTTCCCTTTTGAAAATAATATTCTTATATTCTAGCAAAGTCTTTAAACTTTTAGCTATTTATTCCTAATTTTCTATATTACCATTAATTTTTGGTAGATAAATTGGGAAAATATTGGTGGATTTTTTCAGCTTTTTTAAAAAAATCAGTGGAATTTTGTGCACCAAATACAGACATGCCTCATAAACTCTCCATTTGTCCTATGTTTCAGAGGCTGGCAAACTGTAAGCCAATTTTTGAAAATTTCATACCAAAATTAACATGGGAACATAGGAATTAATTCAAAATTCCAAGCCAATTAGAATTTAGACATATCTGAGTTTTGAACTTTTGACCATTTGAAATGCAAGCCAATTGTCTCTCCAGTCTCCAGCAGTCCAGCTCTCTCCAAGAATAACCAAATTTTTCTCCAAAATGATCAAACTATCAAAAATTATATCCAAAATAATAAAAAATAACATTGTATCATAGGAGAAAAAAAGATTTCTCTCCATTTGTAATTGAAGGACTGAAAATAACTGTCACAAACTCGCCATTAAAATGGTAAGTTTCAAAGTTTGGACATGCTTTATTACCTGGCCACTCTAGAAAAAGTAGTCTTTTCTGATGAATTAATTACTCTGTTGCACTTTAGTACAACTTAAAATACAGTAATAAATTAATGGGAACAGACAAACAGTGTAATCTGCAGAGCCATTTAGCCTCTAAAATTCATCTGTTAGCCTAAGGAGTGGTTACCTTCCCAGAGTGGTTACAACTTACCTGGCATTATAACATAAACATGACAAACTTAATGTCTTAATTCAAAATGTTAAGCCATGTTTTAAAGTAGGGACAAAGTTGGCAATATAAATTTTATATTATAATATTAAATATTCAAATAAATTCCAGTCTGCAGAATATGGGACACTTAACATTTTCTGTGCAAACAATCATTAATTTCCTCCTATATTTACAAGCCAGTATGTATTTGGTGCACAAAATTCCACTGACTTTTTGAAAAAGCTGAAAAAATCCACCATAAATTTCCAGTAGCTAATAACAAAAACCAAAATGGAGGATATTTTGGAGAACACTTTACCAGCTCCTGCAATCTGGGGTAACATAGGAATAAATAGCTAAAAATCCCCTGACTTTGCCAGAAATTTTCAAAGAGGGAAAAATTCCACCGACATGTGGGTGGAATTTACCATGAAATACTGTCTAGGTGCACAAAAGCCCACAGACTTGTTCAAAAAGCTAAAAAAATCCACCAACATATTCACATTTACTGAGAACAGAAGCTAAAATTAAAATAGCTGATTTCTTCCATTTTGTTGGAGAACAGTTTACTAATTCATGCAATCTAGTCAAATATTGGCAACTTTTGAAGGGCTGATTTGTTAAATAAGTTGAAAACCTGTGAATAACTAGTAAATCACCCCTAAAATAGTCTCTAGAGATGCACATGCATAATGCATCATGACCAGACATGAAGCATAAGAATATATCATATTTCCTATGTTACCACTCTGCATAATGTGTCTCTTCTCCAACACAGATTTTAATTTGAGAGACAGTTACTCTCTGACTCTCAGTAGTAGATTCAGAATCTCTCACAGCTAAATTAATGGTCACATACCAGTCTGCAAAAGATGCATGAAGTTGTGAAGTTTAACCGTCAACTAGGTATTCGGGCCTTGAAAGTTGAAATTAGTCTCCTGAATTATCTGGCGACAATTTCATGATTAATTTTTATGTTTACATTTAAAAGCAAAAAAAAACGGTACCGTTTAATAAAAAAATTCAAATTTTTGCCAAAAAAAAAACAAGGTTCTAAGAAAAAAAAAAATTTTCACTTCCAGTTTCAATATATTACTTTTTATTGAGCAATTTTAGTTTCTAAATCAATTCACAGTGTTAATTATGTGATATTACCATATAACTAATTTATGTATGATTGTATCCACCTCTGAGGCCTGAGGGTGCGAGTGTGACCATGTGAGCCATCATGAGTTGATGGGCGATTGATCAAAGACCATGAAAACTTTTTTTTTCTGAAGGTTAAGATAATAAATGAAAAGAAACAAATTTTTATTCATAAGATGAGTCAATAACTGTGACTTTCTTTGGCCTTTGAAAAAACAATAACTGAACACCAAACTTTGAACATTAAACTTAAACTATCTAAATTTCATTATCAGATGAAATTTGTGAAATCAAAGATAACTGATGTGACTCCAAATCATCTTATTCATCATCTGATTCTGAAAGAATCCTTTGTCTCTTCCTTGGTTGATTGTCCTCAATATCTATTTCCTCATTCTCAACTTCTTTCGCTTGGAACACACTCCTGAGTCTCCTCACATTTGATGGACCTGCCTCTCAAGTCCAGGCATGGCCCTTGGTTGGAAATGTTTTCAACATCAGTGCCATCAAGCCCATCACCCTCAACCAACTGGAGATCCTGTTTTATGAAAAGGAGTTTCATTGCATGTTTGTTTGTGAGGCAGTTTCTTTTGAGAGAGTGTATAGCCCCCAATGCCAAGAAACTCCTTTCACAGGCAGCACTAGTGGTTGGAAGCTCCAAGATCCAAGAAGCAAGATTTGATAGCTCTGTTGTCTTACAGAAACTAAGCCACCAAGCTACTGGATCTATTGATCCTCTTTCCAAAGCTTCCCAGAGGATATATAATAGTCTCATTTGGTTTAAACAACTTAATATGGTGGGATATGCATTTAAAACAAAAAAAATGATAAAAAAAACATTTTTTATTAAAAAAAAACATGTTTTCTTTTGGCCAAAATAAACCATTTAAAAAAAATGTTTTTTTACAACACTATTTACATGTAATTATTAGAGTTTTTGGCCATTTTGGAGAGAAATTTGGAAATCATTGGAGAGAAATTGCCCCAAAAATTAAATATCTGGTACACAAAATTCCACTGATTTTTTCAGAAAGCTGAAAAAATCCACCATAAATTTCCAATAATTTGGCTGATCCACTAACATTTTCCCACTTTATCCACTGAAAATTAATTGAAACTGTAGCATAGGAATAAATTGCTAAAAATCCACCAACTTTGCCAGTCTGCAGAATATGGTATATATTTGGGATATTCTCTCCAAACATTTTTGAATAAATCCCTATATTTATATTAATTTAACTACAAACAGAATATGAGATCTCTACAAACACTTTACCAGTTTCTGCAGACAGTCAACTTTGGTGGAATATCATTTTCAGGGGAGAAAAATTCCATTGACATTTTGGTGAAATTTACCATGAAATACAGACTGATTGTGCATACTTTGCAGACTTGGTTGAGAGGGTCACATATGTTACCATTAATTTTCGGTGGCTAAATGAGGAAAATGTTGGTGGATCAGCCAAATATGAATATGTAGGTGGATTTTTTTTAGCTTTTTGAACAAGTCTGTGGACTTTTGTGCACCCAGACTGTATTTCATGGAAAATTGACCGACAAGTCGGTGGAACTTTCCCCTCTTTGAAAATTTCTGGCAAAGTCAGGGTTTTTTTAGCTATTTATTCCTATGTTATCCCTGATTGCAGGAGCTGGTAAAGTGTTCTCAAAGAAATTCTCCATTTTGGCTTTTGTTCTCTATAAAATACATGTAAACCAGTCTGTATTTCATGGTAAATTCTACTGACTTGTCAGTGGAATTTTTCTCTCTGGAAAATAATATTCTGGCTAAGTTGGTGAATTTTTAGCAATTTATTCCTATGTTATCATGAATTTTCGGAGGAAAAATGAGCAAAATGTTAGTGAATCAGCCAAATTAGTGGTGGATTTTTCAGCTTTTTCAAAAAGTCAGTGGAATTTTGTGCACCAAATACATACTGGCTTGTAAATATAGGAGGAAATTAAGGATTGTTCGCACAGAAAATGTTAAAAATGTCCCATATTCTGCAGACTGGACGTTACAATTAATTTTCGGTGGATAAATTGGGAAAATGTTGGTGGCTCAGTCAAATTATTGGAAATTCCTGGTGGATATTTTCAGCTTTTTGAAAAACTCAGAAAAAGTCAGTGAAATTTTTGATTTTGTGCACCAAGTACAGACTGAACATATCATTTAACCATGTTTCAAAGTATGGACCAGACTGTATTTCATGGTAAATTCCAATGACTTGTCGGTGGAATTTTTTCCCTTTGAAAATAATATTCTGGCAAAATCAGTGGATTTTTTAGCTCTTTATTCCTATGCTACCTTTTATTTTTGGTGGAAAAATGGGTAAAATTTTGGTGGATCAGCCAAATTACTGGAATTTTATGGACCATAAAATTCCAGTAATTTGGCTGAAAAAGGCAATGGAATTTTGTGCACCAAATACAGACTGGAGTATGGACAAAGTCGCCAGTATATTGCCGACTTTTGAGGGGTGAAATCAAATTAGTTGAAAAGCATAATAACAAGCCAAGTAAAAAGAGTATTTCTCATAAACTTGCTCGCAATTGAAAATTTAAAATGGCGAGTTTGGACCCAGACTGCAGGAACTGGTAAACTGTTCTCCAAGAAATCCCCTATTTTGGCTTCTGTTCTCAGTCCATGTTTCAATGTGTGGCAGGAAAATTGCCAGTCTATTGATTAAATAGATCATGGTCACCACATTTAAGATACTTAAAGGGAGAATTTTGACTTCCTAGTGAAGATTTTACACTCTAAAACATCCTTATGCTTCATGTCTGATGCGTGTGTATCTCTTGAGACTATTTATAATCTATGAGGGATTTACTTATTTACAGGTTTTTCAACTTATTTCACTTCTCACAAGTCGCCAATATACTGGGGACTTTTTACATACTTTTAAAAATGGTTCTCAGTAAACTACATGTAATATAGGAGGAAATTAAGGATTGTTAGCACAGAAAATGTTAAAAATGTCTCATGTTCTGCCATGTTTTAAAGTGTATTGGGAAAGTCGCCAGTTTAGTGAGAAAATGGATCCAGGTCGCCACATTTAGGATACATTAAAGGAGATATTTGCCTTCCTAGTGAAGATTTAACATTCAGAAACATCCTTATGCTTCATTTCTGATGCATGTGTATCTCTTGAGACTATTTTAGGAGTGATTTACTTGTTATTTACAGGTTTTCCAACATATTTAACCCCTCAAAAGTCGCCAATATACTGGCGACTTTGTCCATACTTTAAAACATGGCATGTTCTGCAGACTGACCACTCACTAAATACGGCCTCTAACAACTGAAACATCATAGCTTCAAAACACACGTCAAAACTTAAATTAATAAGTTATAGCATTCACTGTGCTTCTTTTGATTGCTATGCACCATTTTAATGTAATTTCGATTAAAGATGTTTTAGAGACTCTCTTGAGAGGGCCGCAATTAAAAATTAAAGGGCCGCAATTTACCTGCGTGAGTCCCCAGTCTGTATTTCGTGGTAAATTCCACCGACATGTCGGGTGGAATTTTTTTCCCTTTGAAATATTCTGGCAAAGTCGGTGGATTTCTAGCTATTTATTCCTATGTTACCATTAATTTTCAGCCAGTCTGCAGAATATGGGAGATATTTGGGATTTTCTCTCCGAACAATTTTGAATTAATTCCTAGGCCTATATTTACATTAATTTTGCTACGAACAGAATAAGAGATCTCTACAAACACTTTACCTGTTTCTGCAGACTGGATTTTCAGTGGAAAAATGGGTAAAATATAGGTGGATCAGTCAAATTACTGGAAATTTATGGTTGATTTTTTCAGCTTTTTCAAAAAGTCAGTGGAATTTTGTGCACCAAATACAGACTAGTGCGTGACCCTATGCCAGTCTGTATTTGGTGCAAAAAATTCCACTGACTTTATGAAATAGCTGAAAAAATCCACCAACATTTTACCCATTTTTCCACCGAAAATTAATGGTAACATAGGAATAAATAGCTAAAAATCCACCGACTTTGCCAGAATATTATTTTCAAGAGGAAAAAATTCCACCAACATGTCGGTGGAATCTACCACGAAATACAGACTGGACCCTATGCTATAATGTTATTATGGAGAGAATTTATGGTAATTTGATCATTATGGAAATGGAGAGAAATTTGGTTATTTTTGGAGAGAAATGGAGATAGTGTGTAGAAAATACACAAGATACAGAGATGAATTGTCTAAGCAATTTAGAGATAGCCAAGTTGATTTCACTCTTGCTAATGTGCTCTCGGGAGGTGATTTTGATCAGAAGAAACAAATAAAAATCCACAAAGCAGTTGTGAAGTTCCTCATACAATCAGGAAGGATGCATGACCTATAAATTCTCCTCATAGAATCTATAGGTAGCTAAAAGGGCCTAGCTTTTCACTCAATCTTCTCATTTTTAGTGACTTTCACCACTAACACTTTATTTAATAATTAATTTCAAATTATTTTATAACCTTAACATGGTAGGTACTGCTAGGCCCTTAGATTGGGTGGGTTAAGGTTATTTTATTTTTGTTCATATTCTTAATTGAAGTTAATTGGTCATCCATTTTGCTCATTTTTAGTATGACTGTCATAAAATTTTCAGTAGCTAGTTTGAACTTAATTCACTCTGAAATTATTGATAATTTATTCTTTAGCAGATGCAAGCCAGTCAAGCCTGCCTCTTTACTCATCAGATTTAATCCTGTGCTGCATTATTGTATGTGTATTGTTACTTTCTCAGTCTGCAGAATGTGTCTCTTCTCCCGCAGAGATTTTAATTTGAGAGGGAGTTACTCTCTGACTCTCAGTAGCAGATTCAGACCAGTCTGAAAAGTAGGTCCTTACAGACCCAGGATTTTTGCAGAAATTGGGATTTGGGCACAGCAATTAACATGGGAACATAGGAATTAAATAGGACTTGGGCGCAGGATTAATCCACATATCCTGCTCTACTTTTCAGACTGGGATTCAGAATCTCCCGCAGCTAAATTAATGGTAGCATAGAAATTAATTCAGAATCTCCCGCAGCTAAATTAATGGTAACATAGGAATTAATTCAAGATTTCCCGCAGAGATCTCCAATTTCTAAAAATTCAATCAAAAACTCCCGCAGAGGCCAGAGAGTCTTGGAAAAATGTTCCATATTCTGCAGACTGGTTACTTTCCATTCCATAGCAGGTAATCATTCATCAGAAGCTTCCAGGCAAAACGGAAAACAATTTACAATCCTGTTTTCTACTTGCTTTAGGGCTGGGCTCCACGGACTCCTCCCAAATTGGATAAGAAGAAAGAAGGAGAACAGAACTGGAGATACAAATGGAGAGTTTATGAGACATAGACATAGGTACTGTCGTACTGATAGTGATGAGTGATAGTGATACTAGTACTAGGTATAATTACTATTATAATTGGTACTTTATAGATATTAGGGTCAAGCAGGTAAATTGCGGCCCATTAACTAACTGCGGCCTCTAACAACAGAAACGTCATAGCTTCAAAACACCCAAGTAATAAAGCATGTCCAAACTCGCCATTTTAATGGCGACTTTGTGACAGTTATTTTGAGCCATTCAATTGCAAATGGCGAGTTTTATCTATTTTTTTCCTATGCTACAATGTTATTTTGGAGAGAATTTATGAAAATTTGATAATTTTGGAGAGAATTTGTTGAATTTTAGAGAGAGCTGGAGAGACAAATGGCAAGTTTAAGAGACATACTATTTTACTTGGCAAAACACACATTAAAAACATAAAGTAATAAATTATAGAATGCACTGCACTTAATATGATAGCTATGCAACATTTTAATGTAACTTCGGTTCAGAATGTTTTAGAGACTGTCTTGAGAGGGCCGCAATTAAAAATTAAAGAGCCGCAATTTACCTGCGTGATCCTAGTTACCATTTAATTATATCATTAATTGGTTATAACTTATAATTAAATATTTTATCAATAATTCAGAATGAAACAGAGAAATTCAAATTTGAACCAAAAGGCATTACAATACCTAGGAGTAGGAGGGCCGAGGCTAGGTACAAAACTACAAATGAACTCACTACTAATTTCTTCGGTCAATAAGTCGAGATCGATCACATCATCCGTAGTCCCATCCATTTTATTGGCTTTATAAATAATACCTATAATATTTTGAAACTTTTTTTATAGTACAATTGGTAACTATTCTTTGAACCAAATTTCTAATAGACAGTTACGATAGTTTGAGCTGCACACTTCCTCAAAACATGTATCAACAATAACAAATTACAGTGTTGCCATTTAGGTGGTTATAATCCCATAGGTCAGTGTTGCCATTTGTAAGTACATTTTCTAGTTTACATTTTTTATATTATCTTATCACTGCATGATCTTATCTTTTCAGTGCATGATACGTATGAGAATTTTAAACATGCTTTTACGATCATATTGAGTTTTTCATTAAAATGAATTATATTTCGAAGGTTACAGAACAATTTTAAAATACAGACGGGAATCGCTTTCATCACCAAAATCACAACTCCGAATCATTTCAAATGGTAATAAGAGCGAGACAAGTTAGTATTGTTATACATTAAGCAAATGAATTAAAGTTTGTTCTGTTATAAAGACTACTTTCTGAACCAATTGTTGCCTTCGCAGATTGGGGAAAGTTATATTTAGGAGACAATTATTTAGTAATTTATCATCTTGTTTATCATCAACTCAAAAAGTTTTCAACCAAATTTCTTGAAATTTGTGGGACAATTGATCAATGTCCAGGAACCATCTAGTAAAATTTTGTGATGGATCCGTTCAAAGGTCAAGGTTATTTGTAACTCAATTCTTTCAATCAAATAGCCTGAAATTTGATGAGACGATTGGTAAATATCCAGGGACCATCTTGTAACATTTACACTCTTATTAGTTATTACACTCTTAATGCGAAATAAAAGTGTAATAAGAGTGCAAATGCAATAAAAGTGCAACAAGAGAATAATAAGAGTGTAATAAGAGTGCAATAAGAGTGTAATAAGAGTGTAATAAGAGTGCAATAAGAGTGTAATAAGAGTGTAATAATAGTGTAATAAGAGTGCAATAGGAGTGTAATAAGAGTGCAATAAGAGTGTAATAAGAGTGTAATAAGAGTGTAATAAGAGTGTAATAAGAGTGCAATAAGAGTGTAATAAGAGTGTAATAAGAGTGCAATAAGAGTGTAATAAGAGTGTAATAATAGTGTAATAAGAGTGCAATAAGAGTGTAATAAGAGTGTAATAAGAGTGCAATAAGAGTGTAATAAGAGTGTAATAATAGTGTAATAAGAGTGCAATAGGAGTGTAATAAGAGTGCAATAAGAGTGTAATAAGAGTGTAATAAGAGTGTAATAAGAGTGCAATAAGAGTGTAATAAGAGTGTAATAAGAGTGCAATAAGAGTTCAGTAGGAGTGTAATAAGAGTGTAATAAGAGTGCAATAAGAGTTCAGTAGGAGTGTAATAAGAGTGCCATAAGAGTGTAATAAGAGTGAAATAAGAGTGTAATAAGAGTGTAATAAGAGTGCAATAAGAGTGCAATAAGAGTGTAATAAGAGTGCACTAATAGGGTAATAAGAGTGCAATAAGAGTGTAATAAGAGTGTAATGAGATTGCAATAAGAGTGTAATAAGAGTGTAATAAGAGCGCAGTAAGAGTGTAATAACTAGTAAGATGCAATATTAGTGTAATAACTAGTAAGGTGTAATAATAGTGTAATAACTAGTAAGGTGCAATATTAGTGTAATAACTAGTAAGGTGTAATAATAGTGTAATAACTAGTAAGGTGTAATAATAGTGTAATAACTAGTAAGGTGTAATAATAGTGTAATAACTAGTAAGGTGTAATAATAGTGTAATAACTAGTAAGGTGTAATAATAGTGTAATAACTAGTAAGGTGTAATAATAGTGTAATAACTAGTAAGGTGTAATAATAGTGTAATAACTAGTAAGGTGTAATAATAGTGTAATAACTAGTAAGGTGTAATAATAGTGTAATAACTAGTAACTAGTAAGGTGTAATAATAGTGCCCAGTGTGCCAATGCTGTTCGTAGTGAGAGGTTAGTTTCTCTCTCGGTGTTTCACTGTACAAAAACCTAACACTTTTCTGTAGTGTGCATGCGACAGTGAAGAAAAGGAAAGATTTACCTTAAAAAGGACAATATTAAATACAAGAGAGAACCAAGAAATAAAACCAATCACATTGAACTACTTTGTTACCTATTAAGAAGTAAATGTTACAAAATAACATGGATGTTAACCAAACTAAGAATGTGGTCAATGAAGGAGGATTCATACAAGATCTGCTAAGTAAGTTAATACGAAAGGAAATACATCCGTATGTTTTAACATTGGTATTAATAATATTGATATTAATTAATAATAATAATAATCAAAAGGTGTTAATAATATTAATATAACAATAAAAATTATCTTTCTCGTCGGTATATGTCAGGGTATAATATAAAGTTTTCGTGTAAAAACGAAAGAAAAGAAGAATTGTTACTTTTAATTTACGTTTATTTTCATGTTTTATTTCATTTTAATGCTTTTAATTCGAAAATAATATAATATATTTTAAAATATAATTTACACTTTATTTATAATATGGATCAAAGAAAATTAAACTTCCAAATCTATTTCAAATTTGGTCTCCCTAATATTCGACCAATTGGCCCCTCTTTACATTTTCATCTTATACAGTATTTTTTTTTCTTGTTCTATTGAAAATAATTCGAATCTGCGTGGTATCGAATAAATTCCAAGAAAATGTGTTACCTAATGTAGAAAGTCTACAATGAACAAAGTTATCAATATTCAGAAAAGTTTTAATTTGATTGAATTATTAGAGTAGAAACCTTTTTTCAATGCCAAATTTCTTTTGAAAAACGTTTATGTTATAGTTCTTCAAAAATTTACATTGACTGTTTATTAGTGTCTAAAGATATTCCAATAATCAGTTAATATATTCTTCTTGCTTTTAATGAAAAAATATTATCTTAAAGAAGTTAATTACTGCAGTAGAACTCCTCTATAGTGGACTCCTCTACGTATAGTGAATGAGAGTCTTCAGTCATGGCTTCGCGCCCAAAAAAAGTGGTATTGCGAGCTTTCAGGCAGGCGTGAAAAGCAGGAGGCGTGTAAATCAAAAGCATGAAATTGCAGCTGTACCGCAGGCAGTGTCTGGCTGAGAGTCATTAGGTGTGGTGTACTTGCAATTGGTTCCTCCAACCACCCAAAATTAATGTTAATTGATTAACTGGTTCATGTTTTTATTAACTAGGGTAAGTTTTGAGCTATCGGACAGATCCACATTTTCGATTAAGTAATAAAAAGAAAATTAATTATCATTAGAATAACCAGTTAAATATTAATTGCTATATACATTTTTCTTACATGATCGAAAATGAGTAACAGTCCGATAACTCGGAACTTCCCTTTTATTATAAAAAATACATACAATGAATAACATACACATTGCACGGTCAAATAAAATGTATTTATAGTAAATAGTCTATTCTTTGATATATCCCAGTGTCTATGTATTCATATAAAAATATATTTATTTCATATTGATGAATATAAATGTATTTTCAAAAGGTTGGAAAATTAAAGTAAATTTCTTTCCTCAGAATATTGTCCACTAAATCGATCGGTGTTATTAAATTTCTGAAATTAGCTCCACGTTCATGGCAGGGAGACGCATACACCTCAGTTGTCCGACGTCTACCATCTTACTGCCGCTCATAAAGCATCTTTTGAGACAGTTGCCGCTTTTCCTGCTTTTCTGCCTGTTATCACGCCTTTTCTTGCAGCTTTCTGTGTGCGCAGTTTAACAGGAATAACATGTAGCACGACTCAGGCATGCAAGCTTGCCTGCCAGCTTTCTAAACGCTATTGGTGTGCACACTAAACGCTATTGGTGTGCACACTAAACGCTATTGGTGTGCACACTAAACGCTATTGGTGTGCACACTAAACGCTATTGATGTGCACACTAAACGCTATTGGTGTGCACACTAAACGTTATTGGTGTGCACACTAAACGTTATTGGAGTGCGCCCGTATAGTGAACAAATTTTCTTTAGTCTGTCATGAATAGCATCTGTTTTTTAGAAAACTAATGGTCATTCATTCATAGCAGACTGAATGATATTTGTTCACTATAGAGGAGAATTCTCATACTCGGGACGCTACATCCACTATAGAGGGTGGAGCAAAAAAAGGAAACCCATTTTCAAACTAGTTTATTTTACAAACTATCAAAGCTAGAAATTTTCTAAAAACATAGTGTTATTCGTTCACTTTTTTTGCATCTATCTTGATAATCTGTTAAGAGTTACGGCAAAAATTAAACCTCCTACAGCGTATTAAATAAAGATAAATAGAAAGGGCTTGCGCGAGCACGAAATATATGAAAAAAAAATCATAAGAGGTATAATTCATTTTATATGGATGTAAAAACATTAAACTCTACTATTTTTGTAACAAATATGAGAAAATAAAATGAATTATTAACATTTGAAAGTTGGTTTTTGAAGGTAAAATTGATATCTATATAAAATCATCTCGCCGTTAATTTTTATCTCCTATTCGAAACCCTCAAAATGCAGCTTTCAAAAGAACAAAGAGTTTTTGTTGTGACGATTTTTTTAAACACTGAAAGTTTTACACAGGTTCAACCACATTTTGAATAACGCTTTCTGGAAAGATTTCCAACAACTATAAAACCGTATTGAAAAATGTTAATAAGTTCAAAACTGAAGAAACCACTTCAAATTTGGACAAAAAGTGATCATGTCGCAGGAGAAAAGAATGAACAAATGAAAACAATAATTTTTTTCATGAACAGCTTATTGAGAATAAAAAATATTAGTAGGTAAGGATTAGAAATCACTAAAGACGCATTCCACTAAATTGTTAAACACGATTGGAGATATCATCCTTTGAAGATGCATGTAAGGCTTGAACTCTTAGAACTGATTTACCGCACCGTCCTAATTTTGCAAAATGGTTTCTGCAAAAAAATGCACATTTTGAAGAAGGTATCGTGATTGGTGATGAAGATGTATTTCCATGAATGAAAGAGTCAATAACAATAACGTTAATTGAATGAAAAATTGTAGGATTTAATTTTTACTACTACCATATGGAAATAAATTATTCCTATTGTGAATTTTTTTGTGTATTTCGTGCTCGCGCAAGCCCATTTTATTTACTTTTTTTTTAATTCGCTGTAGGTTGTTTAATTTTTGTTGAAACTCTTAACAAATTATGAAGATAGATGCAGAAAAAGTAAACAAATAAAAGTGTATTTTTCGAAAATTTCTAGCTTTGATAGTTTGTAAAATAAACTAGTTTAAAAATATGTTTCCTTTTTTTGGCACCACCCTGTAGAGGAGTTCTACTGTATAGGTTCTCCATCCCTTCACAGATTTGGTGCCTTGGTGCGATGAGGCCCCGCCCCCTCACCACCCTCTATTCCATGCAGCCAACACAGCTTTTCTGGTCGGGTTTATGGCACCACCTTCTCGTATTGGGAAATTAGTGATGCACACCTGCCTCATCATTGGTACGAAAAGTGATGTACTATCAGAGGAAAGAGTCACTGCATGATGCTAATTTCACGAATCACAGTTTACTAATTTCCTATTATTTTCAAATCTTTCAAATTTATCGTCGATCGAGTACCCAGAGCAATTTTAAAATATCAACAAGCATTGCAATTAGTTTCCTTTTGGAAATGTGAAATTAGTCTATTGAGTAAAATTCATCACAGAACTAATTTTCTTTGACTCTACAGAAATGAATTAATGTAATTTTGTACAATATTGAATATCACTGATATTACAAATATCAAAGATATACCGCTACTAATAATTTGAGGTGATATTTTATTTATTTCTGCTTCCAATTATTCATTGTATACTATAAAAATTTCTACTTCGTCAGGGTTCCTAATTTACTCCACTTGGGCGTGGAATATTCTGTGTGCCCGCAATGTTTTCTCATGGGGTTTCGCGTTCACGCTCCTCAACCTGGCGCAGACACTTTACGTCCTCTACCAGACACGGCCCGTCAAAACCGATAGAGAACTCGAGAGTGTCTTCTACGACATGTTCAGGCCACTCAATGTTAGAACCTCTTTCCATTGTGGTTAAAGATATTATAATTATAAAATTATTAAAATTTACCGTTAGGATAAAACAGAGATCATTATGAAATAATTTAAAGTGAGTTTGAAATATAATAAATTTAAGATGACATCATTTAAGGAAATTGCCATATTTATAGATAGTCAGATGTCAGGTAAAAATAGCCAGGTATTTTTTTCCAGGTGGAGAGACTGGTGTTCAAGAGGTTAATGTCAGCTGACATCTGTCAGATATCGTCTCTTCATTCTGGTGAAGCATACGCTATGCAAAATCTCACCAGAACTGACAGACTTGGAATACTTCTTTCTGGAAAGGTTAGTTACACAATTTTAATTTCACATTTGATGGCGCCGTGAATTCTGTTCAGTTCAAATGGTTTCTTAAATATAAAAGATTGTAACAGAGAGAGAACACAAGATTAAATTAATTAATAATTAGTTTTGAAAAACATACATTCAGTTATATTTTTACTTTAAAGACATAGGGGAGCTGAAAGGAAAATAGGAAATGATGTTCAGCCGATGCTATCGACTACTTCGTCACATCGGTTATTGTGTATTTACCCTATATAGTATAATTAGTATTAAATTTCTCTCCTTGAATTTTCAAGGTAAATGTGTTTTCTGGAGAGCAGTACCTACATTCCATAGGAGCGATGGAGTTTCTAGATTCTCCTGAGTTTGAGTCATCACGCGCTGCAGTAGATGACAAATTCAAAGTACGTTATCATGGAGTTTATATTCAATTAACTTCTACCATTTTCTTTAAGCTTTGAAAGTAAAAATTATTTCATGAGTGATTTTCAAACTTCAACTGCAGGTTTCCATCGTTGCCGCAACCACCAGTCGCTATTTGTTTTGGAAGAGAAGCAGTTTGGAGTACCTGTTTATGAAGGACCAGCACTTGGCCACAGTGCTCTCCACTCTCATAGCCAGGGACATCACTTCCAAACTATACAACATGAATAGCAAGGTACTGGCTTAGGCCTAGTAGAGAGGAGGCAATTTTGATCAAGCTTTCAAAATCGCTCAGCCTATAATAGACGAGCCGTTTTCTAACACGCGTTAGAAAACGCCTCGTCTGTACGGGGCCCTAAGATTCTTTGCACTGCAAAATGAATATCATTTGAGAAATATATGTTAACTACATATGGAATACTCCTTTTAATTGGATCGACTTATATGTTTCCTATATTTTTTAGACTGTCCATTGCAATTGTAAGAAATGCAGAGTTAAGTTTCTTCCAGATACCTCATCTTGCTCTTACTCCCCCTCTTCGTTTGTCTTTCAGATTATCACAGAGAAAGGCTCACACCTGGACATAAGGCTCCCCTCCCTCACCTCCACCCTCTCCCCCTCCTTCTTGGGACAGAAGGAGGAAGCGAAGGAGGAAGTGAAGGAGGAGGAAAAAGTTTCTCCTCTCATTAAGTGAGTCTCTTCTATTTTTTTAGAATATAACTTACTTTAGATACCTCCGTTCCTTTTTCCAGAGTATTCTAGCCATTTAAGACTATGTACACCAAACACTTAAAATTGTATGGGATATTTTCGAGTTATCGGACAGTTCCACATTTTCAGACATGTAAGAAAAAGTAGAAAATAATTATTAAATCATTATTTAACTTTATTTTGATTATTATATATATATATACTTTTTCCTTATATGTCCAAAAATGAGAAACCGTCCAATAACTCGAAATTTACCCTACCTATTAATTTAATTGACGATATACCATTATTTTTCATACAAGTTTTTGGTTTAAGAGTGAAAATTTAAAAGTAAAAGAATAAGAATTTGTTTTAAATCAAATCCAGAGGCGAAAGTATGCTGCATATCTCAGACACACCCAATGAGGCAGGCCTTTTCTCATCCATTGGGGGAGGATTCGGGGCACCATTTGGATACAGTAACTCCAGTAGAGGTAATTTAAAGGACATTAATACAACCTTTATTAGACCACAATTCATTAATTATCGAAATATAAGATACTCAAAATTTCAACCTTTGGCTAATTTCTGCTAAAATATTTGCTAAAATTGCTAATTTTCTCTCACTATTCAATACATAATAGTGTAAATTACGAATTATTGGTCAGTTTTACATCCTCGGTCACATAAGAAAAAAAATTAAATAATAGTTATTACCTCGTTTTTCCATATATGACCGAAGATGTGAAACCGACCTATAATTCGCAACATACCCTTAAACTTTATCTCATTCTATTCATTTCCGACTGATTTTTTCACCGCTAGTTCTTCTGACTGGTGAGGATGACTCCCTAAGCAAGGGAGAGCAACCCCCTGTGGTGAACAAGTCAGAGCACCCCCTGCACTGAACGACTAGTCAGCAAAATAGGAAACAACTTTTAGTGTGGCAATTAATGCTTAATTAATAAGCAGTTAGTGAGATTGAAATGAAGTTAAGCCCATTCTATACTAGCATATATAAAATGCCGCGTTTCCACCGCAGTCTACACTAGCTAGCGTTTGTACTGCTTTTCATTAATTTAACCGTGATTAATTGAAGAGGCGTAAACTGGGCGATGAAGACGCGGCGTTTTATCTGCTACTATAGAATGGGGCTATTGAGCAGAAAATAATCCTATTTCTTACAGTTAATTTATTATAATCAATAATCAACTTTTTGAGTTTATTTTAATTTATTGTAAACAAATGAAAAAAAACAATAAGGATATAAGTTAACGAAATATAATAATAAATAAATTTAAATATGATTAGTATATCAATCTGTTTATATTATTATATTAAAGTTAATATTCATTATAAGCGAGCTACAGCTAACGGTGATGAACATTCGAATAATTTAGTCAGGGTTTTTGAAAATCGTACATATTAGGATAGAGTGCAGACCCGGACACCTACTTAGGTACGCAGTTATCGGAAAGTGGGTAGAAAATGTCATGACAGGTCAACTAGAAATGTCCATAGGTAAAATTATTCATGATTTATGTTCACACCCACTGTCCGAGTACTATGAGTGTCTGTTAATTAAATGTTATCTTAAAATGTTAAATTTAATGTAAAAGAAAAATTTAATGAAATTGAATGTTGAGACTTGACAATTATAATAAAATGTAAAGATTTAATTATTTAAAATAAAATGTTAAAATTTAAAACCTTAATTCCTTTATAAAATCTAAGTATTATTATTTATTTAAATTCTAACATCATACAATGTTTTGAAAGCAAACACTCTTCATGGGTAAATGTTTATCAAACATTTCTTTTCATTCTTTACTTTATTTACCAAACACTAGAAATATTTCGCACTCTATATTTAACACATAAAATGTACGCAAATATTCCTCTAAAAATCACAATTGTGTAGGGTAAAGTCACAATTACCAAATGCGAATGAAATACAGGATGAAAATTACAATAGGTTTTTATTAAAAAACAGGAGCAAGTAAAGATAACGGACCACAGTCCGTTATCTTTACTAGGTTTAATTCTGGTCCGTTATCTTTACTAGGTTTAATTCTGGTCCGTTATCTTTACTAGGTTTAATTCTGGTCCGTTATCTTTACTAGGTTTAATTCTGGTCCGTTATCTTTACTAGGTTTAATTCTGGTCCGTTACCTTTACTAGGTTTAATTCTGGTCCGTTATCTTTACTAGGTTTAATTCTGGTCCGTTATCTTTACTAGGTTTAATTCTGGTCCGTTATCTCTACTAGGTTTAATTCTGGTCCGTTATGTTTACAGTTTACTAGCTTTAAAGGTCCCCTCCAAGCAAATATTTTTATTGCTTTATTTAACGAGGCTAATGTTCCTTATCATTTTGCTGCAAACCGCATCGAATTTGGTTGCGTATTTTTAATTTTATTTGCTTTTAAAGATTTTTAAAATCAAAACTCTACAAAACCTATTTTACTTCCGACTTACTAATTTAAGAAATTTTCAGCCTGAAGAAAAAGAATGAACACCATTTGTTTTGATTGTCAACTAGGTATTAGGTTTAATAAATCCATTTATTATTCGTGTAAAGGTATGCAATTAAATGAACTTATAATAAAAACGTTTATAAACTTTAGGAAACAATTAATATCTAAGATAATTTAAATATAGGCCGAAAACGCATGGTTTGTTTATAAAATTCAAATTTGTAATAAAAACAAAGAGTGTACAATCTTCTTCTTGAGCATCAGATTAGTGATTCGCTCAATTGTTGCTCACAGAGTATTAAAAAACTTTAGAAATAAATTATAAAATATATATTGAACAGAATTGTATGCAGTTTGCAAAATAATGATCGTAGACCTTAGTTCTATAATAGTATGTTATAAACTCATTTTTTTCCCGGAGCCTGGAGAGGACCTTTAATTCTGGTCCGTTATCTTTACTAGGTTCAATTATTAAGTAATTGACCAATAATTGGAATAAGAATATAATTTTGGAATCATAGATACCACATTAAAGGGTTTGAGCATAAGTTTTTTTCCATCTTTTTAATACTCGTTTTTCACAACATCAAAATGGATCACGTTTTTTATCAATTCCTTCAATTAATGAAATATGCAAAATTAATGTATAATCAATAATATTATCATTTAAAAAGTTGTATATTTAAAAAATACTAAAGCAAATATTTAATTTCTGGTCCGTTATCTTTACTAGCTCCAAAAAATATATTAAAATATGAACATTACAATATATTATAGTGTTCATGCTTTAATGTGTTTTTTAATAATAACTTATTGTATTTTTCATCTGTTACATAATTCGCATTTCACCTTTACTCTGTTAGGGAGCTTGTATATTATTTACATTGTATATAACTAATAATCAAAATAAATATAGCAGCTATCTTTATAGTTTGAATTATAATTCACTCGTAGCATTGTTAATTATTAATGTATTTTCAGTTCATTTCAGACCCTTTAAGTTGGTGTAGTTTCGTAGTCTCCATACATTATCCAGGGTGAAGGTATGGGTCAATTGCCATATAGATTTACCAAAGGAAAGGTCAGATAATTTCTACGTTAAGTAGCCAGTAGCCTTCCTGATGTGACAGTGAGAAGAGTGTTGGTGTCTCTCTTAGTCTGTACCACCTGTTAAAACTTAATGTCACATGACAATTAAATGATATTTTAAACATAGAAATGTGTGATGAAAATGAATCTAATGGAGTGTTGTAAATATTAAGTTTTCTTTATGTTTTATTTCTCTATTAATTATATAGTGGGTTAAGATTTTTAATTAAATAAGAAGGGTTCTATTTATTTACCGAGGAATACAACAACAACTTCTGTCAATTGAAAATATTGCATTAAAATATTTCTAAATATATTTCCTATAATGACTTTTATCGTTATAAATATATTAGAAATTTTTGAGAAAATGGCTGTAATCGACATTATTTGCAATGTCTAAATGACATTACAAATAATGTCTAAATGACATTACAAATAATGTCTAAATGATATTACAAATAATGTCTAAATGACATTACAAATAATGTCTAAATGACATTACAAATAATGTCTAAATGACATTACAAATAATGTCTAAATGACATTACAAATAATGTCTAAATGACATTACAAATAATGTCTAAATGACATTACAAATAATGTCTAAATGATATTACAAATAATGTCTAAATGATATTACAAATAATGTCTAAATGACATTTTATACAATGTCATTTAGATATATTTTACATAATGTCATTTAGATATTGTATACAATGTCATTTAGATTTTGTATACAATGTCATTTAGATTTTGTATACAATGTCATTTAGATTTTGTATACAATGTCATTCAGGCACTATATACCAGGTTGACATTTACCTTTAAAAGGTCTGTCTGTACGTTTCCAGGTACTCCAATTAAATGTCTTGCTGTTATTTAACTTTAATCTACATTATATCAAATATATTATATAGCAATATTTTTTTACTCATTATTAAGCAATTATATGAGAAAATACAAATAATATTACAAAAAAGGCAGAATTGAATAAGATTGTTAGAATTTATATAATTACAATCTATTATTTTTCTCGAATTAAAATAAATATATTTCTCTTATGATTTTCTTCTAATTTACATCTAATGCATTTATGAGTTTCATTTATTTTTATGAATGAAAGTGTCAAATGAAAAATAATGAAAATAAATAAAAGAGATACTATCAAACAAAAATATGTCAATTAATTAAAAGAAAATGGATATTAATGCTGTGAATAAATAATAATATCATTTACAAGAAATTAAAGTATTGATATCATAGAATGAATAAACTTAAAGGGTTGAACTGAATAATATAATTATTATCTCAGTATATGGTATGACAATAGGTACTTATATGTGTGATAGTACAGTCACTTGCCAAATTGGCATAGCGAAGTACTATCCGTTATTCTATTTAGGGAAAATATTTCCCGTTAATTTACTATGAAGGACATAGTTCATAAATTTCTAATAAATATTAAAATATGAATATACACTACTAGAGGGAGAAAAAAAAAGAAAAAAATAGTAACTTAATCATATTTTCTTCCTGCCTTCAATAATCACTATTAGTAAAATTTTTAATAATTAATGATGATGAATAAAAGCAAAATGTATTTCAAAAAGACTCTTTGTGGTGATGGTACATGTACATCACTCTTTGTGGTGATGGTACATGTACATCACTCTTTGTGGTGATGGTACATGTACATCACTCTTTGTGGTGATGGTACATGTACATCACTCTATGTGGTGATGGTACATGTGCACTACTCTTTGTGGTACATCACTGTTTATTGTGATGATACATGCTCATCACTATTTGTGGTACATCACTCTTTCTCACGCTAGATAGGTGTGGTCACTCATTTGTTAATGGTTTCACTCAGTGAGGCAAATAGCATGACTATAGAGTCACTCAATCCTCACGCCAGGCTGAGTGACAGCATCGCTTGTGTTTTTTTCTACCAGTGGATATGTTATCCAATTATTAGTTTGGATACAGAAAATAATATTGCCACCTACTTAGCTAAATATGTATTTAAAAAGAAATAATATCGCAGAAAAATAAAATGTTTCTATAATTTAACATTATTGGATTAATTACTACTTTATTTTTATTTATTAATAATTAATTTAACTATCATGGCGACTATTTCTTTTTTGAAACTTCATTTGTTTACAATGTTGCAATTAGTTTGTCTATCATTGCTAATAGCAATTAGTTTGTCTATCATTGCTAATAGCAATTAGTTTGTCTATCATTGCTAATAGCAGTTAGTTTGTCTATCATTGCTAATAGCAGTTAGTTTGTCTATCATTGCTAATAGCAGTTAGTTTGTCTATCATTGCTAATAGCAATTAGTTTGTCTATCATTGCTAATAGCAGTTAGTTTGTCTATCATTGCTAATAGCAGTTAGTTTGTCTATCATTGCTAATAGCAATTAGTTTGTCTATCATTGCTAATAGCAGTTAGTTTGTCTATCATTGCTAATAGCAATTAGTTTGTCTATCATTGCTAATAGCAGTTAGTTTGTCTATCATTGCTAATAGCAGTTAGTTTGTCTATCATTGCTAATAGCAGTTAGTTTGTCTATCATTGCTAATAGCAATTAGTTTGTCTATCATTGCTAATAGCAGTTAGTTTGTCTATCATTGCTAATAGCAGTTAGTTTGTCTATCATTGCTAATAGCAGTTAGTTTGTCTATCATTGCTAATAGCAGTTAGTTTGTCTATCATTGCTAATAGCAGTTAGTTTGTCTATCATTGCTAATAGCAGTTAGTTTGTCTATCATTGCTAATAGCAATTAGTTTGTCTATCATTGCTAATAGCAGTTAGTTTGTCTATCATTGCTAATAGCAGTTAGTTTGTCTATCATTGCTAATAGCAGTTAGTTTGTCTATCATTGCTAATAGCAGTTAGTTTGTCTATCATTGCTAATAGCAGTTAGTTTGTCTATCATTGCTAATAGCAGTTAGTTTGTCTATTATTGCTAATAGCAGTTAGTTTGTCTATCATTGCTAATAGCAGTTAGTTTGTCTATTATTGCTAATAGCAGTTAGTTTTTCTATCATTGCTAATAGCAGTTAGTTTGTAAAGTGATGTGTAATAAATATTACATTCAATTTAAATAAAACAATATTTCATTTTTTTCAAATAGGAAGCACATGAAAGCGAAATATTTTATCCTTTATTTTTAATAAAATCTCCATATCTTTTTTTTCTTTTCTCTCCATTCTTTATTAACTCCCTCCTTCATTGCATGTCTATAAAACCCCTCTCTTATCGTAAGTTAGATAAGCTATCTGCAGTTACAAGGAATAATGTCATGCTATTTACTCAAACTAAATAAATGTCATGCTATTTACTCAAACTAAATAAATGTCATGCTATTTACTCAAACTAAAAAAATGTCATGCTATTTACTCAAACTAAATAAATGTCATGCTATTTACTCAAACTAAATAAATGTCATGCTATTTACTCAAACTAATTATATGTCATGCTATTTACTCAAACTGAATAAATGTGATGCTATTTACTCAAACTAAATATACATGTTACTAGATAAATGTCATGCTATTTAATCAAACTAAATATACATCTTACTTCTTTCACTGAATTTATAAAAGATTGAAAAAAAAAATACAAAAAAGCACACATAATTCGGAATAAAGAATGTGAAAATCGGTACTTTATTTGCTAGTTAATTTTATTTCAATTTTTATGAAAAGAAACAAATTTTAGGTAATTCATTATTCTATGACATTTTAGGAGAAATAAAAGTTGCGTGAGAGTTGAAATTGAATTAGAAAAAGAAAGATGAAAATTTAGAAAAAGTCTACGGTGTTTGCTAAGAGTATTTGAATTACTATTAGCATTATATTCATTCCATACATTTTTTTTACCTAACGCAATATATCATTTGATTTATTTCAAATAAAAAAATAATTAAATAAACCACTATATTCATTATTTGATAATTTGAAAGGCACATATGCATCGTATTTATAGGGTAAGTTCTTAATTGTTAGTCAGTTACACATTTTCGGACACGTAAGAAATAACGATATTATAATAATAAAAATTGTATAATTTTTATTATATCGTTATTTCTTACGTGTCCGAAAATGTGGAACTGACCAATAATTGAGAACTTACCCTATAATAATATATGACAAGGCCAGTGAAAAGATTCTATGACCTAAATTCCACACATTATCTATTTTATTTCAGATTTTAATTTAATTATTTAATTTATTCACTATTTAGATAACTAAAGTACATACAGAGAGTTCCATTCGTAAGTTACAATCGTGTTAAGATGGTTAGGAATGTGGTGCACTGGACACAAAGGATAGTTTGTGTGTTTGTATGCATTAGTCTGGCCATGGCTAGAAACACGGAGAATAGAGGAGAAAACTTGAACAGTGTTCAGAGTGATAAAGTGGAGCAACTGACATTAATGGGGGTAGAGGGGGGCAAACTAACGCTATTACCAACAGCAACTAGTGGCTATGTGTCAACTAGTGGGTCAAATATTGGATATGGCTCAACTAGTGGGTATGGGTTAACTAGGGGATACGGGTCAAATAGTGGCTCAACTAGAGGATACGGGTCAAATAGTGGGTCAACTAGAGGATACGGGTCAACTAGTGGGTATGGACCAACTAGTGAATATAGGTCAACTAGTGGGTATGGGTCAACTAGTGGGTATGGGTCAACTAGTGGGTATGGGTCAACTTATAGTGGGTATGGGTCAACTAGTGGGTATGGGTCAACTAGTGGGTATGGGTCAACTAGTGGGTATGGGTCAACTTATAGTGGGTATGGGTCAACTAGTGGGTATGGGTCAACTAGTGGGTATGGGTCAACTAGTGGGTATGGGTCAACTAGTGGGTATGGGTCAACTTATAGTGGGTATAGGTCAACTAGTGGATTCAAGTCAGTGGATAGAGGCTCCAATGCTCCTCTCTACACCTTTAGAGGATTAGAGAGGAGGAGGTTACATGAAATGAAGAAGAGGTTAACTGAAGAGAAGAAAGAGGAGGTGATGATGTCCGACGAAGGAGTTCCCTTCAGCATTGTCACACTGAGTGCCAGTAACGCCACAGTCACAGAGTGCAGTAACGCTACTAACAATGAAACAAAAAAAGGAAATAACACTTGTGAGGAGTGGAAAGGAGGACAGAGTACTCTCTTCCAGGTGAGTAACTCTCACTCTCTTCCAGGTGAGTAACTCTCTCTCTCTCTCTTACAGGTGAGTAACTCTCTCTTACAGGTGAGTAACTCTCTCTCATAGAGGTGAGTAACTCTCTTACAGGTGAGTAACTCTCTCTCATAGAGGTGAGTAATTCTCTCTTTCAGGTGAGTAACTCTCTCTCATAGAGGTGAGTAACTCTCTCTTTCAAGTGAGTAACTCTCTTACAGGTGAGTAACTCTCTCTCATAGAGGTGAGTAATTCTCTCTTTCAGGTGAGTAACTCTTTCTCATAGAGGTGAGTAACTCTCTCTTTCAAGTGAGTAACTCTCTTACAGGTGAGTAACACTATACACTATTTCTCTATAAACTAATAATTTCAAGACATATATTTTCTTCACACCAAACTATTGCCATTAAATAAACTACATTGCGACGGCATTCAAATAATGCACCAATTACCTCAGTGACCTTGGCAAAATAGCTTAACCTTGCATGTCAATATCCTTCTTAGACCTTTTAACAGACCATTAAATTAGTAAAGGTGAGCCAAGGGTGTATTCGAGCAGATGCTAACGTGTATCTAACCAGTAACTCATTAGTGTATCTAACCAGTAACTCACTAGTGTATCTACCCAGTAACTCACTAGTGTATCTAAACAGTAACTCACTAGTGTATCTAACCAGTAACTCACTAGTGTATCTAACCAGTAACTCATTAGTGTATCTAACCAGTAACTCACTAGTGTATCTACCCAGTAACTCACTAATGTACCTAAACAGTAACTCACTAGTGTATCTAACCAGCAACTCACTAGTGTATCTAACCAATAACTCACTAGTGTATCTACCCAGTAGCTCACTAGTGTATCTAACCAGTAACTCACTAGTGTATCATCTAAACAGTAACTCACTAGTGTATCTAACCAGTAACTCACTAGTGTATCATCTAAACAGTAACTCACTAGTGTATCTACCCAGTAACTCACTAGCTAGTGTATCTAAACAGTAATTCACTAGTGTATCTAACCAGTAACTCACTAGAGTATCTAATTAGTAACTCACTAGTGTATCTAACCAGTAACTCACTAGTGTATCTAACCAGTAACTCACTAGCGTATCTAACCAGTAACTCACTAGTGTATCTATCCATATCATTACCTCTAGAAATGATGCTAAGGCCTTTCCAAATGAAACTAGATGACGTGCAATCATAGAGCGCAAACCTTCCCCACCTCTTATAAATAATCCCTTGAGTTATAAATGACCTTAACCTTGACCTTTGCCCTGAATCTTCTCAAAATCTATCCAGTTGATTCCTGGAAATTGAACAATTGTACCACTAAATTTCAGGCAATTTGGTTAAATACTTTTTGTGTTATGCGAGTAACAAGATGATTAATAAATAAATGCTGACAAAAACATGACCTTCTGCAATCTGCGAAGGTAATAAAGGCGGAAGTTACTATTCTTTCCACGGTAGGCCTACTGAAATTGGACCAAATAATTCAAGAGTTTTTTTATATATTTGTATTAAAACCATTTAAAGAATAATTTGCTGTGTTGACACTTTTGTAGCCCCATCCTGTTAGTCATTATTTAACTGCATCTTTCATTTGCTAAACTGATCATTTCTTTGGTTTGAAGTGAAATTTCGATAAGAAAGACTTTTTATTGAAAAATAAATCACTTCACATGACAATTAGTTAAATGAGAGAAGGAAAGAAGGTGTAGGTATGAGAGGTGTAGGTATGAGAGGTGTAGGTATGAAAGGTGTAGGTATAAGAGGTGTAGGTATGAGAGGTGTAGGTATGAGAGGTGTAGGTATAAGAGGTGTAGGTATGAGAGGTGTAGGTATAAGAGGTGTAGGTATAAGAGGTGCAGGTGGAAGAGGTGTAGGTATATGAGGTGTAGGTATAAGAGGTGCAGGTGGAAGAGGTGTAGGTATAAGAGGTGTAGGTATAAGAGGTGTAGGTGGAAGAGGTGTAGGTATAAGAGGTGTAGGTATGAGAGGTGTAGGTATAAGAGGTGTAGGTATAAGAGGTGTAGGTGGAAGAGGTGTAGGTATAAGAGGTGTAGGTATAAGAGGTGTAGGTATAAGAGGTGTAGGTATAAGAGATGTAGGTATAAGAGGTTTAGGTATAAGAGATGTAGGTATAAGAGGTTTAGGTATAAGAGGTGTAGGTATAAGAGGTGTAGGTATAAGAGGTGTAGGTGGAAGAGGTGTAGGTATAAGAGGTGTAGGTATAAGAGGTGTAGGTGGAAGAGGTGTAGGTATAAGAGGTGTAGGTATAAGAGGTGTAGGTGTAAGAGGTGTAGGTATAAGAGGTGTAGGTATGAGAGGTGTAGGTATAAGAGGTGTAGGTATAAGAGGTGTAGGTGGAAGAGGTGTAGGTATAAGAGGTGTAGGTATAAGAGGTGTTGGTATAAGAGGTGTAGGTATAAGAGGTTTAGGTATAATTAAGAGGTGTAGGTATAAGAGGTGAAGGTATAAGAGGTGTAGGTATAAGAGGTGTAGGTGTAAGAGGTGTAGGTATAAGAGGTGTAGGTATGAGAGGTGTAGGTATAAGAGGTGTAGGTATAAGAGGTGTAGGTATAAGAGGTGTAGGTGGAAGAGGTGTAGGTATAAGAGGTGTAGGTATAAGAGGTGTTGGTATAAGAGGTGTAGGTATAAGAGGTTTAGGTATAAGAGGTGTAGGTATAAGAGGTGAAGGTATAAGAGGTGTAGGTATAAGAGGTGTAGGTGTAAGAGGTATGGGTATAAGAGGTGTAGGTATGAGAGGTGTAGGTATAAGAGGTGTAGGTATAAGAGGTGTAGGTGGAAGAGGTGTAGGTATAAGAGGTGTAGGTATAAGAGGTGTTGGTATAAGAGGTGTAGGTATAAGAGGTTTAGGTATAAGAGGTGTAGGTATAAGAGGTGAAGGTATAAGAGGTGTAGGTATAAGAGGTGTAGGTATAAGAGGTTTAGGTATAAGAGGTGTAGGTATAAGAGGTGTAGGTATAAGAGGTGTTGGTATAAGAGGTGTAGGTATAAGAGGTTTAGGTATAAGAGGTGTAGGTATAAGAGGTGAAGGTATAAGAGGTGTAGGTATAAGAGGTGTAGGTATAAGAGGTTTAGGTATAAGAGGTGTAGGTATAAGAGGTGAAGGTATAAGAGGTGTAGGTATAAGAGGTGTAGGTGGAAGAGGTGTAGGTATAAGAGTTTTAGGTATAAGAGGTTTAGGTATAAGAGGTGTAGGTATAAGAGGTGAAGGTATAAGAGGTGTAGGTATAAGAGGTGTAGGTGGAAGAGGTGTAGGTATAAGAGGTGTAGGTATAAGAGGTGTAGGTGGAAGAGGTGTAGGTATAAGAGGTGTAGGTATGAGAGGTGTAGGTATAAGAGGTGTAGGTATAAGAGGTGTAGGTATAAGAGGTGTAGGTATAAGAGGTGTTGGTATAAGAGGTGTTGGTATAAGAGGTGTAGGTATAAGAGGTTTAGGTATAAGAGGTGTAGGTATAAGAGGTGAAGGTATAAGAGGTGAAGGTATGAGAGGTGTAGGTATAAGAGGTGTAGGTATGAGAGGTGTAGGTATAAGAGGTGAAGGTATAAGAGGTGTAGGTATAAGAGGTGTAGGTGTGCCAATCAATACAGGGCGAGCCCTTATTTCACCACTACGGTTACTCACCCAAATTGAGTTGTAAAATAAGTTACAGAAGCAAACTTCCTTATTACCCACCAATAAATTAATGGAGTGGATGATAAAATTATATAACCAAATAAGAAAAATTATGAGAGGACTGAAGATTAAGAGAGGATCCCATTTAATCTTATATTTCCCCTCCATAATTTTACTATATAATTATGAGTAATTAAAATGAATTTGATGAAGCCTCTCTGTTTCAGATCGGCAATCTGCTCTACCTCTGCGCCTTCCTCATTCCTCACAGTTTCCGAGCCTCAGACCTCATCATGAGGGCCTGCCTCACGGGGGGAGTGACCCTTTTCACCGCTTGGGCGTTGGTTCACCTTTGTGCAGTAGATATGTTTCTTTGGTATGTTTGACAGAGAGCACAGCAGTTGTTTGTTTGATAGTATAGATACACATATTAATTAGATGTACTAAGATGATTATGTAACTTCTATATCAATATTGGATTTAATGCTATTTAGTTAATCTTGATGCTTATAAATTCAGTTTATGGTTCAGATACATAGTTGCTAGTTATTAGTTAGTAAAACGACTTGTATTTCCAATCCTTCCCTGCGTGTATTATCCTAGTTATTTTCTCTAAATGTCTCATTTCACCTAATCCTTTGTGCCCTGGTAGTAAGTGTCCCTGGTAATTCATGGTTTTAGTTATCATTGTCAATTAGTGTAAATAGATCCAATATCATTTTCGATCAATATTGTTTCGGTCAATTCTCTATTCGATCAATTGTTGTGCGATCAATTTTCCTTTCGAACAATTTTCCATTCAACCAATTTCCTCTCGATCAATTTTCCATTTGACCAATTTTCCATTCGATCAATTTTCCATTCGATCAATTGCTTTCGGTCACTTGCTTTCGATCAATTTTCCGGATCACGCAAGAGTACATATATGTATAATACATAAAAGAGCATAGAGGGTTAAAGCTCCTCCTTTCACAAAGGTGTTGTTTTTAGTTCTTCAATTCACCACCAGGTGTCTCACTCTCCTCATCGTGAACCTCTTTCACACCACGAGACTCGCCTACAAACTCTGGCCTGCAAGAATCACTCCTGATGTCTTGGAGTTCTACGAGAAACTCTTCAAACCGCTAAAGGTAATACTTACACAAGTTACAACGTATTGAATATTCTCATTCTTTAAAGTATATACACATTAATGAGCAGGTATGTATGTCTCTCCCGTAGGTTTCCCGCAGTTCTTTCGCGCTGCTCATGAAGGAGGGCAAAATTGAGCACATGAGAGCAGGCGAGAGTTACTCTTTCGAGGACATCACGAGAGCGGGAGAGAAATTGGCTTTTCTCCTATCAGGAAGGTAAAGTGGATGCCTATTAGTCTAAAAAAGATAGCAAGAAAATAGAACAAAATGATAAAAGGAAAATAATGGATTTGTTCATATTCCTTCATCGAGCTCAGTGGTGGTAGGTACTTATGTACTTTATATTACTAAAATAATTCAACATCCCACAAAAAAATAAGATCTATTTACATTGAGATTCAGGAAATTTTGTATCCTGTTATCACCAGTTACTCATATAATTCTGATACACTTATACAAATGTATCTTTTTAGTACATAGTCTGACTAAGTTACCTGACTTGGTTTTATCTCTCAGGATGACAGTTAGTTGCGAAGACACCCACATCCATTACGTGTTCCCCAATCAGTTCGTAGACAGTGTAGAGTGGGAAGCTGCTAATAACAAGGCTGCTGACAATGCAGAGCACTTGTACCAGGTAAAACACTGCTATAACACTCAAATGATAACACTAATTGTTATTAGGTTAGGGTCATTAAGATCATTTAATGAAAAAGGACCACCAATGGTGTTTTGAACTTAACATAAGAAGTAAATTAAGCTTTTTATTCGTGTCCTGTGATTGGCTGAACTGACAGTATTGTCCTGTGATTGGCTGAACAGACAGTCGCGTCCTATGATTGGCTGAATGGACAGTATTGTTCTATGATTGGCTGAATAGACAGTATTGTCCTATGATTGGCTGAATAGACAGTATTGTCCTCTGATTGGCAGAATAGACATTATTGTTCTGTGATTGGCTGTATACACCGTCGTGTCTTGTGATTGGCTGAATAGACAGTCATGTCCTGTGATTGGCTGAATAGACAGTAATGTCTTGTGATTGGCTGAATAGACAGTCATGTCCTGTGATTGGCTGAATAGACAGTCATGTCCTGTGATTGGCTGAATAGACAGTCATGTCTTGTGATTGGCTGAATAGACAGTCATGTCCTGTGATTGGCTGAATAGACAGTCATGTCTTGTGATTGGCTGAATAGATAGTCGTGTCCTGTGACAGTCGTGTCCAGTTAATCACAGGATACGAGTTGCATTTCACGTAAAAGTCTGTCTGTATTTTTGTACGATAGAGGGTTGTCAAAAACTAAAAATATTTTCCCTGATTAAATCATGAAAAAATTAATGTGGTGATTCCTATGCTATATTTGCAGGTGTCAATCATGGCCGATGAAGAGAGTAAACTCTACGTTTGGCCCAGAAATAAACTGAAGACATTATTCGAAGAGGAGTTCGCACTGAGTCACATCGTTAACTGTCTCATTGGTAAGGGAACTTATATGGTATGCTAATATATTTATTTCACAAGAAAAAGGTAAGGGAGATTTAAAAAGAATCGTAATGAGTAATTAAGGTGGTTAAGCAAGAATCTATTTAGGTATATTTCTCAAAAGGTCCTTTCCGAATTTAAAAATATGTGAAAAATATGTACTAAGGTATAATTGGAAAATGAATTTTAGAATATTAATGAAGTAATGTACATGCAATAAAATATAATAGGAAGAAAATATACTGTAATATAGATGTCCACTTTATTTTGATTGAAATTAACATAAGAGTTCTATCTTTGACTATCTTGCAATCTTTCTTTCTCTCGCACTAGATAGTATTACCGTGACATCCAGTTCAATCTTGCAATCTTTCTTCCTATCTTTCTTTTAGTGTGCGGGCGACCTAAACAGATGATATAAAAGTAAAAGAATTAATCAATTGTTAATTAGTGCCCCTAACTCACCTCTTCCCAGGCAAAGACATCACCACGAAGCTCTACTCCCTGACGGAGCAAGTGAATCACAGTGCCGGTAGTCTCAGCAGTCGCACCTCCTCCATCCCAATGCTGCTGCCAGGAGACACCTCAGTGCCAGCACGCTCTGTCAGTGCTGATGCTGTCAATACTGGAAACAGGTAATGCATTCAATGAATAATCTAGAGATCTCCATTAACATGATATTTCCTTATTAAATTTGCAATTGCTAAATGAATTAAATGATCAATGTTTATTTAATATTGTAAGTGATCCAAGACACATTTTTTTCCAGAGGGTTGGTTAGATCCAATGACTGGAGAAATAGCAACAAGAAATCATTTAGAGGTAAGGTTGAATAATTGCCCAATAAACTATTTCAATAATTAATGACTGTAAATAACTTTTGTTCGTATCTTCCTCAGGTCAGTCTCCCATTCACCAACCTAGGAAAGCTTCCCCATCTTACTTCTGCAGTAAGGCATCTCCAAACATTCCGCGACATTCCAGTAATTTAGACTTCAATCCTGGTTACACGAAGGAGACGAGACCATACGATTATCAGGTCCTGCAAGTCCATGTACCAAGAACCAACTCCCCTCTCAGACAGTTCACAACGAGGGATAATTCCCCTCTGAGGGTACCAAGCAGCTACCGTAATTCACCAAACAGATCCTTCTCCAACTTGGAGAATGCCAAAGACTTTCGGACAGTTCCGAACCATGCTTTACTGTCTTCGAGATCCTCTTCGCCACACAGGAAATTACTGAACAGTGACATGCGAGCCAATTTGAACAGGTCCATCAGTTCAATAGGGGAAACCAAAGAAGAAGAGGAAACAGTCAGTGTTATAAATAAGGGAGACAATACACTTGCAGAGGAAGATGAGAGAATAGATGAATCTAGAGAAGAGCCTATGATGCCAAAGAAGAGGAGCAGTGTGGTTAGGTGTGTCGGTAACCCTTTGCATGACTTCAATGCTGCTGACGTTTCGAAGCTTTCCACTTTCGCATCTTCTCCGCAATTAGATCATTTCAATGAAAACCTGGCATGTTTAAGTAGAAAATATTCTAAATCTCTACATTTTGATTCTACTACTGTTTTAGATGATCCAAGTCTATTAGAAACGGCAGTATGAATTTTATTGATTAAAAGTTAAAAAAAACTATTTTTGATCTATTAAATACAAGAATTCAATAGTTTCATTCAATAATAATATACAGTGTATCAATTAACTTTAGTTATTAATATACATTCCTTTTAAACACTGGGAAATAATCAATGTTACCTTTTATAATTTTTAAGCACGTTCTAAATTTTACGACGAAAAAAATGATATTCTTGATCAAATAAAACTTCAAGATATTAAATTTAAATGCAATATCAAGACCCAATTTCTTGTTCTGAAAATTATCTTAAGGCATTCTTATTGCTTATAGCTCTTTTTCACTTGCAATTTATCCTCTTGGAGCTTTCAATGTGTTTCTTAGACTGTTAATCGTCACGTTCACTGGCGATCTCTTACTTCACCCATATACTCTGCTTTAAAAAAGGTAAGGAAACTTTTCTATATAACCATAAACATCCTAATACAAATTTCTAAGTGACTCTAAGCGCAATGAAAATACATATACACAAATTTATTGATATGTCAATTTGCTTTTAAATAGTTTCAATTTTGAATATACTAGGTACTATCAAAGAAAGGTGTCTCCGCATGATACTAATTTATTAAACCACAGTTCTATGTATAATTTCCTATTATTTTCAAATCTTACTAATTTGATATTGTGTATCTTGACCAATTATAAAATATCGACAAACATTACATTGGTAAAGTTTTTATTAATGTGAAATTAGTAAACTGTGAATAAATCATTACGGATGCACTTTCCTTTGACTGCATCTACATTACGCCTTTCTGAAAAAAAAGGAAAAACGTCTCTCCTCGATGTACTGAATACGGGCATTAAAAACTATTATATGCTGCAACTTCTATTGTTATCCTCAAGGAAAATAAAAACGATATTTCTGTCTATTCTAAATGATTTCAAATTAGCAATAATATGAATACACATTTTGGAATAATAGGGTTTATATTTCCCAAAGAAAAATATGACTATTCACATCTTATTCTCATTTCAGATTTCAAGACCTTGAAGAAGCGTCAAAATCTGCAGAAAATTGAAGAGACGATTCGAACTTTTAAACTCTGAAAATAAATTCATTATACATTAATTAAAAAAAAACATTCATAACTATAGAATTTATATGGTAAATTTCATATAGCCGACACTTATAGTATTCGGTCAAGAACAAATCTGAGTTTGAAAACTTCTGATTTACCTCTTATTTTAGCACCAACTTTCCGACTACTTTGAGCCTTGGTAGGTGTCCGAGTGCTGCTACGACACCAAAGAGAATAATGCAGTTTATCGTAGATATAGTGTAATGATTTATCATTTATTTATAATAGAATTATTTAAAAGATTTAAATAATCATATTTAACTGTAATTCAGCATATTAAGGAGCTGGATCGGGACCATTTACGAAAAAACATATATTTTCAAAAACAATTATAGACTTTATAAAGGAATAGTTTCAATTGATAAATATTTATAACGTTATTAGCCTAGATTTTGTAATTTCAAAGTGCCTAAAAATTAATGGAAGTTATATATGATAAGCTTAAATATATAAATACTCAGCCAATACATGATTATTCTCCCCCAAACTGTATATAAACTAGATGACGTGCACTCGAAGAGCGCATACCTTCGCCATCGCTTATAAATGACCTTTTACCCGTTCACTTCCAAAAAGGGTTGTGACATTGCATATTATGCATTTGAAACTACATATGCAAATAAAAAAGTGCATATGCATTTAAAAAAATTTTGTATAGAGGAAACACAGATGAATGCAATGTTATGCCAGTAGTTCTAATTTTAATCCAGTTAAGGAAGAGAAAGCACCATGAACTTCGTTCTAGCATTCTTTAGTTTATATTTCCCCAATGATCCTTATTTTTTGGCATTCTCCTTGATTCTTTTTACTTTCTTCCATTTTATGCTTTGGGGAGGGGAGGCTCCAATGTGCAGATTAGTTCAATTCATGTTAAAATTTTTTGTTTAAAAAAGATTATTTTTTCATTAAAAACAAGAATAAAATCTTTTCAGAAGAGGAAATTCCTTAAGGAACTTACAACGATTGTAAGGAGGGGTCGAGAACACCCGGAAGGGGTGAACTCAACCACCCTAAAACCTCTCCTTCGCGGCTGTGAGGATGCTGAAGGCATTCCCTCTCTGGATCGCGAGAGCCATTCGCTGTTGGGACCAAGCAGACTCCCTTGGATCATTCGTTGCACCAACTCTGAGAACAATGGCTACCCTCAGAACCTCTGGATCAAGCTGTGTACCTAATGACTAGGGTTGTGACAATATTCTTTTTGAAATATGCTTTTATGCCTTATGCTTAAAGCTTGTTAAATATGCTTTTATGCTTTTTATGCCTTAAAATATGCTTTTTATGCGTTCAGGTTAGCTTTATATGCTCAATGATATGCGTTCAGGTTAGCTTTATATGTTCTAATTTCTTTAAAATAAGGCTAATTGTAATTGGAAGTTTTCATTGATGGTATATTTATATAGAAGGCAGGGTAGGAAACAATGTCAAATTGAGACTGTTTATTCTGTATTAGGTAAACAAAATAATAAATAGTGAACAGTTTTAGACTAACTTGCACAATAAAGAAAGCATTTATTACATTTGATGAATATAGCTTGTTTTAAATTCTCGAAAATAATTCTACGTCTGTTATCTGCTATAATTTGTAGTCTTAACTCAATTCGAATTTTAAAAATAAGGTTCGTCTGGGAATATAAAATATGGTACCGAAACGTCCTAGCACCGTTTACAATGGGGACGTGTCATTAGTCCGACAGTTACATCTTTCTGTGTTATTTCTCGTTTTATTTTTTGATTAAAATAAAAAAAATTACATTAATATACATTATAGATAGGTATACCAATTTAAATAAAACAATATTTACCTTTATTTTTTTACTCTCTTATTTTACTTTATTTCTAATATTAGCTAATTTGTATAATGCATTTCCTCATTCGATATAATGGAGTTTGTTGTATTCGCTAGTTTGTTGTACTGCACACTTCATGCTTTTTTAATGACCTGACAGGGGGGTTAGGGGGCTCGAATAGTAACCGTTTACAATAGGTAAAGCGTAACACAAAATGGCAACTCCTATTGTGTACTCCTTATTAAAATTATTACTATTATCGCCTTACAGGTTCCAATGATTCAATAAGATAATTTCCACACCTAGTCTTTTAAATTTGAAACTTCTTGAATCATTCATTCAAATCATAAAAATTAGTTTGTGTTTCATTTGCAGTCACTTGGACTATTTGATTAACTAAAAGCATATTTTGAGAATATTCTTTATTTCAATAAATATGCTTTATAGCTAAAAAGCATAAAGAATAATTCTTTAAGCCAAAAGAATATTGTCACAACCCTACTAATGACGGTATGGGAATCGCATTCAACCACACTCCAATATATCGTAGAAATGCATTCAAATTACTCTTATTTTTTTAAATATGACATCTATCTTGTTTAGATGAAGTACATAATGTCATTTCGAACGAGTCATTATTAACAACCTGTGTAAGATTTGAAAGTAGTACATAGGGATCCTTTGATTATAGTAGTGGAGAGCAAGAAACCTTGAATCCCAAAGACCGACTATATCGAAAGTAACAGCTATGATAAATAAAATTATTGAAAAGCATAACTCGGTACCCCCCCCCCCTCTCTTCCATTCACCACAGACAACTTCAGGATAGAGCCCCTGGGGGCCGAAAGAAGAAAATGATCGCAGATGTTGAAGGAATAAAAGAATCATCATAAGTAAACTTTAATAATCTCCAACAAACAAGGAAAAGAAGAATCAAGAATGTTATAAGATAATATAGAAACATGACAACTTGAACAATAACAAGGTTTTTCGCTTTAATATATTTTTTAATCTTGAAGAGTAAAGTATTAGATGCCAAGGCACGACCTATAATAATAATCAAATATATTGAGTCTACATATCTAATAACAATATATCCTAGAGGTAGGAATTGGCTAAATATATTCCATACTTGAAATAACAGGCATTAATGACTATATTGAGGTGGTAACACTAGAACTTATCAACTACAATCTAACAGGAGTATTATTTGTATCTTAGGAAGCTGTATAGGACGTTTGTGCAGTTCAAAAAAGATAATTAATCAATTTAGTAGGTGTTTAACGTTTGCTTCGGAACCAAAGGCAATATCGCTGACGTTAAAAGGAATTTACATACAAGGGACTGGAAGAAACAGTCAGAAAGTAAAGTGGCTCCATGAACGAAGCTCATGGATGCAGAAAAGCTACTCCGTTTTACCAAGGAATGCGACTCAAAAATGGTAAAAATAAGAATTGATAAGTGGAATCCCACAAAAGGTTAATAATTATACTGCGATATGAACATGACAAAGGAATTATTTATAGAGTAGAGCTAAGCATTGATAAAAGAAAATAGCCAAAAAGCACTAAAATAATGAGATCCCATTTAACGTATAATAAATGCAACTAGTTGAGCTAAAATTCACAGTAAACCTCAATCTGTGAATGAGCATAAAATCTACTTTAAAATGTCTTTGAAAGCTTTGATTATCTTCTACATGCAATCACATGCTAGTATTCCTCTCGTACAAAGGACTTTAGAATAGTTTCTTGAAGACAGGCACCACACACCGCACCCAGAGTTTGACGTAGCGACTGTAGTGCTCAAACGTCTCGTCCCTGATGACTTTCTTAGATGTTCTGAAGAGGTGACGTCGCTCTCTCTCCAGTTTGCTCTGCAGTTGCGTGTTAGACGTCAGGAGTATCATCTGAGACTCCAAGTCTCTATGCACTGACCTGTTACCTGAAGGGAAGGAAATTTAAAGAGACTATAAAAAGGGTGTTCATTAGCATGGAATAAACAGAAATTTAATAGAGACTAAAGGATGGTAGGCATTCATTAGAAATTTAGAATATAGAGAAATTTTCTTAAATGATAACTTTTCATAATTAGACAACTTTTCCCATCGTCAAAAAAATTACTTGGTCATGTAAAAAAGTTAAGTTACGAATTATTGGTCGGTTTCATATCTTCGGTCTCATAAAAAAACATAAAATAAAATTTATTGTACAGTGTTTTTATATGACCGAAGATGTGAAACCGACCGATAATTCATTACTCACCCTAGGTAAAGTTTAGATATTATCATGCTAGGTACAACACAAGATGAGAGTCATACTGTTTCAATAATTCAGTCAGTGGATATGAAGGATGTACTCACCAAAATTAGCAGAGCCGATGACTGAAAGATTTGGTTTAATTTCACCTGGACTTGCATACCACAGACCTGAGATAAAGTAAAGAAAATATCATTAATCAGAAGAATTAAACTTTAAACTACACTTTCCTTGCAAATATGACGTTCCAAGTTGCCTTATTCTAATAGTTATTGGCTATTTATTATTTTCCTAATGGTAATTAATTAGCTATTAAGAAGTGATTGCAAATACCACTAGAAAAAATTTAAAAAACCTAATACAATAACAATAAATTAGCAAACGAAACTAATCCTAACATACTAAATTAAAATTGCTATCCTATTAATTATTCATAGAAACGTCATTTAAAACCCTTAAATACAGAAAACAGTAACTAGCTATCTATCGATGTACCTAAATAAAGCTCAGGTAACAATAGAGAAAAATATAATACCTTTTCCATGAAAAGTCCAGTTTTGTTTGATGTACTCAAAGACGCTAATTCTCTCCGTGTCCTCCTTAGGCACCAGACTCATGAAATCCTTCAGTATCTGCGTGTAGGCGTGAGGGATGCCCCCCGCCAGGCCCTTGGCGTTAAAGAAGCCATTGGCCTCAGGATGTGCACAGAGAATGTCCACCTTTGCCTTGGAGTTGAGGAGACATTCACTGTACTCGTCTGTGAGGTTGAAGTAACCTGACGCTAAAGAGAGGTGACCAGCAGATTCTACCGACTGCAGTAGACGAGTGGTGATGTCCTGGAAAAGGAAACCTCTTTGATATCTAGACACCTCTTCATTAACGCTTGGTAAATAGGCTAATTAAGAGATATTTCTGTGACTATACATAATAAAAAGTATACCAATGTCGTTCAGTAAGGAGTCAGATTATTTAATTCAGTAGGAATAAATGTCAGCTTCGGATCGAAATGCCATAGGACTGATGTAAGTCTAAAGGAAATAAAATACAAGGGACAATTAATAAGTCAGACAAACAAGTGGATTCAAGAAAAAACTAATCAACAACCGCTATTTGGTGATGATGTTCATGCATGCAGAAAAGCTACTCCATGAATGCAGTCACTTACAAAAGAGTGTAACTAACGAAAAGGAAAACAGGCACCAGAGACTGCACTCACGGATGGAAAATAAAGAGGTGATGCCGCTATCTTCTAAAATTGCAAGTAGTGTTAAAAAAAATGATAACCATTATATTTATGTATTTTAATGGGTAGGTATATATATTTTATATATACATATCAGTATAGGCTATCTATACTGGGCCGATTTTTTTTAATTTTATTAGAACAAGTAATATTTAGATTTTAAGATATCTAGTTGCTGTAGATATTGCATTTTTAGGGCTACATTGGCCATTGGGGGAGAAATTAATATATCAGGTAGCTAGTGGAGAAAAAGGTGGTAAATGTGTGCTTTAGGTCTGCCTCCTATTTTCGGTATTTTAACACTTTGAATATGTAAAAGAAGCCATTTTAAGATGTTTTTTCAGGAATACATTTTGTTGTGGAAATGTTTCGTTTACGAGATATAGCGCAATTAAGTTTCCGGTAGGAATAACATTAAGCTTGTAGAAAACACAAGGTTCTTCCGTCTTTTAGATTTTTGTGACATGAAATCTTAGTGTAATGAAACCGTTAATGTAGTTAGTTCACTGTACCCGCTAGTTTGTCGTATTGCACACATCATGATTGTTTATTGACCTGGCAGGGGGGTTCGGGGGGCGGCATAAATGCTCGCCCCCAGAAACACGTATTTGTGATGTTATATCTGAAATAAATTTTAAATGTACCTTTCCAGACCCCCAAACTAAACCTAATTGCGCTACATCTCGAAAAGGAAGAGTTTCCACAACAAATGGTATTCTTGAAATACATCTTAAAATGGCTCTTTTTACCTATAGCTATTAAGTGTCAAAATATCGAAAATCGGAGGCGGACTTTGAGCACAAATTTACCAAAAAGGTGAATAATGGAAAAATTAAAAAAAAGACTATCCCTCATCGAGATTTAAACAGTACGGGTCAAAAAGGGACTCATACACTTTCATTCTTATTTTCTTGTGATATGCCTGAAAATAATATTTTAAACTAATATTCTACTCCTGTACCTAGAGCTACTTTTATAGATAGTACTAGATACTCTATTCATAGCTACTCGTTATATTTTGCATGTTTAATTCAGTTTCTATAAAAATGATTAGATATTACTTATCATTATATGATATTAATTATGTAATTACAGATAAGAAGCTTAACCAATATAAATATACTGATCTTTCCAACACTTACATTATCGAACTCAATGCCAAAATGTTTCATCTGCAGCGTGAGGAAAATAGCAGTGTCCTTCACATCGTCTACAGTGTTGCTATTATCTTCAGTGTGAAGGGTGCGATTGGCTATCATGTCAGTGGCGTGACTGACACTCCTTAGAAGAACACTACTAGGCACACTGTCCTTAGGTATAACCTCTTGTGCACCCCTAGCCTCTATAGCTCTACACTGAGCACCGTAAGCAGCTATTCTGTGGGCACTCTTCTCCATCTCTTCCCGCCACACATCTAAGATACTCATCTGCACCTCCTTGCAGTAGGCAGTGTAGTTACCCTGTCAAGAATTACCATAGCAAGCAATTTACTTAGCAAATAGGTAAGCAATTCAGTCTTGATAATAATTAGGGCAAGTACTAATTTATCAGTCCGTTTCATATCTTCGGTCATATAAAAAAAAATATTTCTTACGCTTCCGAAAATGTGGAACTGACCTATAATTAAGAACTTACCCTAGCAAGAACAAATATTAGGACTTCCACATTGTAACTATTTTCATAATGGCGAGCTTAAAAGATCAAAGAAAAACTCTATAGCTACCTGGTAGGGGTGGAAGACACAGTCTGGATGTAGTTCGACAGAGTTGTCAGGCTCTACACGGTAGGAATGTTGTGCCACAACATTCACAACATTATCCAAGAAGTCACATATGTCACCCACATTCTCTAGCACCCAAAACCTATCTTGTCTGTTGGTGAAGTAGTCGTTACTCAGGTTTGCACTGCAAAATGGAATGAGAAAATAGCAGTGAAATAGCTGATTGATGTTGTCAATAAACTAAAGGAAATAAGCTTCAAATTACTTACCTACAAATTAGCACATGTTCTTCAATATCAATTCACATAAGAAATTTTTCAATTACCGATTATTCCTATCATCAGCTATAATAATTGTACATCGTAAGAATTGAAATGTTAATCTCTAAATAAGAGATCCTCCTTAGTACTTAAGAGAAGTAGCTCTATAGGCATTAAGGAATGAATCCACGTCAGAATATTGAAGCAGTACCCACCCTGATATGATTAGCGTATCATCAAAGATGTAGAGCTTCATATGTTGCAGTGCCACCAGCTCATTGTACCTCATTGGTAGGAGTTTCTTGAGGATGCCTCTCAGTTGAGGACTGTGGAACAGTGACACCTGTGCAAAGAGAGATGCGTTAATGATAAGTTATTATGAACAAGAAACCTTTCATAACAATCTGTACTCTGACAGTTAAAGGAATTCATATCTCTCTATAATCATGATAAGCAAATGAGATTGTTATAATCTAAGGTCACATTTAATTGAATCAAAATCAACTTTCTCAATTTGTTTTACCTTCAGTTTTCCAATCAATAATATTCATCTAAATTAATTGCATTGAAAAAGGGAAGCTAGCTATTTCATTACTATACACTGTAGCTAATTATTGACAATAAATATAGATTAACAATTTTAGTTTGTTTTTGTTTTCTGTAAATCTATATTTTTGTTATTTTTGGTTGCAAGGATGGAGGTTTGTTAGAAATTAGAATATAATCCATAATTTAGACTACTCTACACACCTGACAGTTTTCATGTTGTACCAGAGGCAGGAGAACTTCTCTGGAACTTTTAGGTTCTCTTGACCCTCTTGAAAAATCTAAGAGCCAATTCACTTTGAGGTCAGGATTAGACTCCAGTTGATTACCTATTGTGTCTACCTGCAAAAATTGGAAAAACAATGTTTTCTGCAATTAAATCATATATCCAAAGCAAGGTAAATTAAATTAATTATATTATAGCTAATTCAATCTAAATATATTTTATCAAAATTCTAAAAGTTTAATTAGTTAACAAAGTCTCTCCCAACTAAATGTCAGAATATCATCCTGTTATATTTACCAGATCAGTTTCTAGTTGTCCATTGCCCAGGTAGAGGGAGGCAACAGTCACTCTCTTCTTGGCTGTCGATGCTTTCTTTTTGAGAGTCTCATAGAAGTCTGATGGATCCGTCAAAATGTGAACCTGGAAAAAATAACAGCTTTAATATAAAATCCATTAGTTTTATTAATAGAATGCACTAATCTAAAACACAAAGTGCTTCAAGTATGACTACATAGTAATCTCAAATGAGAATGATTAGTAATTTCAAACAGCAATTTATATCAAATAGTTAACATATATAACAGGAAATGTGACATGGATCTGAAATCTCATAAAACAATTCTAATAATAAACAAATATTTTACCTAAAAATGGAACTACAGATTGAACTAATGTGTTCCATCAAAATTAAAGTTCCATATCATGAGGAATGGGCATATTTTAGATTAATTAAGGTACCTATAGCTAGCTAACAGAAACATACTAATTTTAAGTTATGGAACACTAGTACAAGTCAATTCATTATATATTTCAACAATAGCTAATAACTTCACAAACCTTATCTGAGTTGATGAAGTAGGCAGGTGCTGCTGTTAGGAGCCATTTAAATGATTTGGGTACAATAGAACAACCTTCAACAGTTTCATCCATCTTAAATTATTTGAATGGAATCTGATTACAAATTTACACTGATCAACTTAGTTAGTTACAGAGTTGTTTGATAAACATTATAATCTGATAAAAACATCTGTAAGCAGGTTAAAATATGGTGCTATTGAAAATTTGACTGAGACGGAAATGTGTTTCTAACCTAAAGTTAGCTATAGCTGTTGATAGTAATTAATAAATTGCTAGATTTGAATTAATATGCAAACTACAGTTTTGAAGTTGGAGAGTAAATGCTACAGATTTTCAGATCCTAATACTATATTATTATTGGCTGAATCAGTCAGCCAGAATCAGTATAAACAGCAGAGTAGACTCTAAACTCGCTCAAGTCATAATTTCCCCAAATGCTGAAGCAGAGAGGTATGCATATTCATTTTAAAACATGCACCTCTTCCAGGTCCCAACATGAACAGCACATAAGATAATTAAAAAAAATAATATTTGAAGCTCTTGCAAACTTATATAATTTTCTATTATTAAAAAGTCAATTTTAATAATATCAAATTAAATATATTAGCTATAATTTATAATATTTACAAAATTCAGACAACGGCATCAAGGTGAAACTGAAACCATTTTATTAAATAATTTTTTCTAATAATATTATAAAATTAAAATATTATTATGCTAAAAGTAGCTATATAATTTATGATAGGTAGCTTCATATATTTTGTTTGATCATATATATTTTGTTTGATTAAAAATGAAAAATAATTTATGAAATTATTAAAAAATTGAAGCTTCATTATGGTTCTTGATAAGGTACCAATGGTAGCCCATGTTTCAAAGTATGCACAAAGTTGCCAATATACTGGCAACTTTTGATGGGAGAAATAAGTTTAAGAACTGTAATTAACTGTTAAGGGAATTGTTTCACTGTTTTTTTGCAATTTTAACCAACGTTTTTTACTTTAGTTCCCTAGTAAACATTCCAAAGAAAACGTACAAAAAGTTTCATTTTGCTGTGACAACTATAAGTCAGTGTGTGGGGGGGGGAATTGAATAATGAAGGGGGTGAAATTAGGGTGTGCCACAGTACCCCTCCCCTGCTAAAATGGGCTTAGCCTCCCATTTTTGGTAGATGGCTTCGTCGTTGGCTTGGGGGACCTTTGAGTTCTCTGACAGAGACGAAAAGCTCCCTTTTTTGCTATGTTTTTGATTTTTTTGTGTTTTTATAATTTTTAACTTTTTTTGTTTACTCCATTATCTCAGTTTTTTTACTCAAATCGTACTTGCGCCAAGTCTATGGACTGAATGGGAGTTGGTCCTACAGAAAAATTTATAGAAGCTAATATATTTGGCTCGCAATTACCTAGATACTCCAATGAGCTTTTTTGGAATTTCGATCTCAAACTTTTTTATTCAAGAATAATAAATAAAAAAGTGAAAAAAATAGATTTTTTTTTAGAAATTAAATAAAAAAATTTGAGATCGAATTCAAATAAAGCTCATTAGAAGATCTAGGTAATTTTGAGCCAAACATGTCAGCTTCTATAATTTTTTTTGAAGGACCAACCCTCATTGAGTCGATAGATTTTTTGGGTGCCTCAAACTGAAAAATTTACAGGACCAAATTCAAAGATTTGGTGCATTCTACACCTTATCTCAAAATCTCAGCTGAATCGGACTAATATTATTTGAAGCTAGCAAAAGATTGAAACGATCCCCTTAAGTCACTAATAAGTAATAATTAAATAAGATTTTTAACGTTTTCGATCCTATCTAAATCAACCGATTCCTGATACTCGATTACTTGTCTTTGAGCTAGGAATTTAGATACCAATTGCTCGAATGAACAAAATTGCTTGAATTATAAAATTGCACAGTTTTCAATTTTATAAAAGTCAGTTTTTTTTTTTTTTTTTTTTTTTTAAAAAGACAATATTTTTCCATTAAAAACAAGAAGGATAAAATCTTTACAGAAGAGGAAATTCCTTCAGGAACTACGAGTGAGGGGTTGAGTTCCCTGAAGGGGTGGACCCGACCCTCTAAAACCTCTCCTTCGCGGCTGAGAGGATGCTGAAGGCATTCCCTCTCTGGATCGCAAGAGCCATTCGCTGTTGGAACCAGGCAGACTCCCTTGGATCATTCGTTGTCTCAACAAGGCGTCTACCTATGGACTTCATGATTAAGGAGGTCATTCTACCGTATGCTCCTGTGGTCTCTATAGCAATTGGCTCAAATATGTATGCATCTCCAAGGGCGGAGTATTTCTGACGTTTACGGTTCTCCGCAGCCCCGGCAGCTGATCCGGCCTCAACTGCGGAATCATTGAGGTGTGTCTCGGCAAATGTGTCGACACACGTGCAATCCCAAATCAGACTCTTTCCATTCATGTAAGGAAACACAGTAATACCATCTGGGCGTTTACCATCACCTCTGTCAAGCCCAGGAGGCTCAAGTACCGAAGGGAGTCCTGCTCTCTGCAAAGCCCGTTTTACCACATCATTCATTGCTGCATGTCTTGGGTGACGCCCAGAACTGTACCTACAAGACAGGCCATGCAGTCCTCTGACATCCATCCCACTGCCACAGCGGCAAGAATGAAGTTCACAAACTCTGGCACCAACTCTGAGAGCAATGGCTACCCTCAGGACCTCTGGATCGAGCTGTGTACCCAATGACGGTATGGGAATCGCGTTCAACCACACTCCAGTTTCTTTAAGAGATGCAGATAATAGTCGTGCCCTTGCCACCTGATCAGCTCTAGCCAACAGACTCTCCATTAATGAATGAGCCCGTGGTGTATCCCATTCTTTTTGACTGGACTCATGGACTGGTACCGGGAGACCAGCCTGTAAACCCTGCCTCCATGTCCCAACTGCATCCGTAAGCTCTCCGGTATCGACTACATTAATATTAGAAAGAATAGTTTCAACCAAATCACTCACAGAATACATTGAAGACACAAAAGCAGGCAAGGCAATATCTCCAGCTCTCCTACAACCTAGTCCACCAAGGCCAACCGGTAAAGTTGCCTGAACCCAAGAATCAGCTGACATCTCTACATTGGTCACACTGGCAACGGCAGATCTAAGTGATTCATCAAAGCAGCTAAGTTCGACTACGTGCTTGTAAGCTGGAGAAGCCCGCAGAACATATTGTAGCTTCGGAATGGAGAAAACATTTCTCAACAAAAAGAAGGCTTGATGGTTATCCACCACCCGCAATCGAGAGACCATGAGATCCAGATCTTCTTTCTTCCTTAAAATCTCCTCGGGGATACCCAAGTCACTTAAAGGCGCACCCAACAAGGAGCAATTGTCCTTTTGAACCACTGACATTTGGAAGCACTGCCCGGAACAACAATTCTGTTTCACCAGGGGCATTATCATCGAGAATGGTCAGCTCACATTTCGCGCTATTAACTTCAAGTCCGATGGCACTCAACCCATCTATCAAGGTTTTTACGTCCTCCAAAACTCTCCCCGGTGTATCTCCCAGGGCTGCGTCGTCCAGATACCATACATTGAACTCTGACTCAACCCTGCGAGCCACCTCGTCAATTTTAAGAGCAAACATAGCCGGTCCAAAAGGGTCACCCTGCTGGATACCTGTCTCCGACCTCAGCACCTCTTCACCAAAAAACAAAGCTGAAGGCGAAGAATAAGCTTGCCAAAGGAGTCTATATAGCTCCGGCACACGGTTACGAATAACAGTAAGGAAGGTATCTCTCCTCAGACAATTGAAAGCGTTTTTCATATCCACCTTGAGAAACACCCTCCTATGGTTACAGTCATTCAAGTACCGTCTTGCAGAATGTGCGGCAGCTTCACAGCCACCCTTCGTAGAGAACCCAAGCTGAACCGGTCTTAATTCACTACCGAGAGAGTGTGATAAGGGGCGCGCACCAACCTTGGCAGCCAACCTACGCAAGGTATTACCAACTGCTATGGGTCTGATGCCACCATCCTTTTTGGTTAAAGCGCACAATGTGGCTCCATAGAAAGTTGACAAAGCAAATTCAGGAACTTCTCCTCTCAATATCGCATTCACAAAATCTGTCAGAGTGGTCAAAAGACGTACTCCAGCCTCTGCAGATGAATGGGACAATAGCGTCTTCAAATGACCTGGCCTGAGGCCATCAGGTCCTCTGGCAGAACCAGGACGAAAAGAATTAACAGCCCTCCGGACATCCTCCTCCGAAACAATAGGCACAACTAGAGAATTATCCGGAGGCTCTGGCATCATCAAGTCTAGCGGGGCAGGCGGGTGTTTAGACCTCAACGCTCTGACAGTCTCTTCGTTTCGTTGGGCCAGTCCATCCGAAGATGACAGCTCACGAACTGCTCCACTTACGTCACCATCTGCAAACTTAGCTGCCACTCTTTTTTTCAACTTTTGTAACTTGTCATCGTCTGAAGCGTGTCGATTATTAACAACTGGGATTATGGGTTCAGGCAGCGTAGGTAGGGAGTCAGTCTCTAAAAATTGGGCCACCTGCCGATTGATTTTGGTAGCAAGAGAAACCTTACGACCTTCCCTACCGCCATCTGGGCACTGTAGCCCCCAGTAGCAGAAGCTCATAAGCCTTGTCCATGCTAATTGGGTCTTCTGCGTCAGAGCCCCCTGCAATAACAGTTGGAGGGCTCCCGCCACAGCTATTACTGATCCCCTGGGAATCGTATTTAGGACTCTCAACCTGCTACGACAGCCACCAATATATGCCTCCAAATTCACCAGCTGATTGGGCCGCTCCTGGGGGTCATCGATTGTACCCCGCCCTCGACACGCCACACAAACCCATCTTACTATAACTGACGCCTGTGCCCTGGTCAGTCCCACACATGACATGTGAAACTATCCAGAACACAGTGCACATTTAACTCTTTTCTTTCGGTTATTACGTGTGTCACATAAGCCACAGAGCACATCCTCACCCTCAATCATTAAAATAAAATAGCAGTCTGACTGGCAAAACAGAGCAAATGCCACCAGCACCCCTCAACCGGAGTGCCCATGAGCATTCAGGGGTCAACAACCTCCCTGCTCAGTACTCTGGAAACACTTGGCAGACGTTCAGAGTTCACCAGGCAGACCAACAATTCCTACCTCAGCTGTAACTTAAACCTCCTGCAACACAACTAAACAAGGTTAACTTACCAGCTTACTACAGAATAAAAAGGTTAAAAGAGATAAAAATCAAAACTAACTGACGATAAAAACAACCTAAATAAAAGCACTAAAGAATGGCAGTAACGCTGCTAATTGCGCTGCATAAGGGATTAACAATTACAAAGTACAGTCAGAACCAGCAAAGTACAGTCACCGGTCACTCGAATGTGCTGACTAAGCGAAACACAGGTCTGACGCACGAGATAATTAACAGAGGTGTTTAATAACAACAACCTCCTCCCATCACTACTCAATAGAAAGTCAGTTATTCATGAAGTGGAGCTGCACCTAACAATCCTTGTTTCTTTTCAGTAACTGATCATTAATCATTCTATAAATGATTTTAATTATTACTAATTCTGCATAATCTTTTTTTAGACTGTTTGTGTCATCTCGTATGTAACATGTGAATTGAAATTATGTGGTGAATCAGTACTATTCATGTTTTTTGATCATAAAACCCGAAAATTTATTTTATTACTAGCCTATCTGTATGTGGCATCTCAATAGGTGAAATAACTCAAAGTTATGGCAGAGTTTTAATAAATCTACAAATTTTTTTCGGGTTTTATGATAAAAAAAACATGAATAGTAGTGATTCACCACATGATTCCAATTCACATGTTACATACGAGATGACACAAATGGTCAAGGATTGTTAGGTGCAGCTCCACTTCATGAATAACTGACTTTTATAAAATCGAAACTGTGCAATTTTATAATTAGCGCAATTTTGTTCATTCGAGCAATTTTGTTCATTCGAGCAATTGTTCGTTCGAGCAATTGTCTTTCGAGCAATTGTTTATTCAAGCAATTGTCTTTCGAGCAATTTACCTAGAACCACCTTATACGAAGTACCATATTGTTAAGGAGTGTAACTATTTTTCTCTTTTGTACTTTACCATATTGTATTTTTCAGGTCACTTGGTTGTCAGTTAGTTGTCTTTGGTTATTAATACATAGCTCAGTCAGTATATAGTCAGTAATTCAAGTTTATGAGATTCCTGGTTCCTGGAATACTTGAGATCCTTCATCTATTGGCTGTTAATGTCCTGGTTCCAGTTGTCATCATCTATTGATTATTTAGTCCCGACACCAGTTGAGGTATTCCCCTATTGACTATTAGTCCTGGCTCCAGTTGGTGAGTCTTTATGATTATAGGTATAATTAACTTGCTTGATATATGTACCTGTGGAGATAGTAGATTAAATCAGTTTCATAGTTAGGAGAATATTACCTGTTTGTGAAATATTGATGATAAACTGTTATTATATGTGACCTTAAATGTAGATGATATTGCATTATTGCTTATGTTTTAGGAGCGGTCAATCATGGGTGCTTATTTTGAAAGTACAAAAACAAGGACCAGCACATGAAGATGCCACATTATGTATTAACTAATAGTTAATTCTATACATTATGTACCAAATAAGTATGTAGTCTTGTGCTTCTACTTAATTGTACTGTTAATTTGTACTTTGTACAAGGCTGAAACTTGTATGATAAAGCCAGAAATGTTTTAATGAAACTCTTCTAGCACACTAGTTTTCATTTTATCAAGAAATCATTTATGTAAATACTAAATAGTAAAATTCATAATCATTGATTCACAGCTAACCCTTTGATTCCTCTCTGAAAAGTGAACATTTAATTCATAACCTTTGAAGAGAAATATCTAATTTTTTCCTATGGTACAATGTTATTTTTGAAAGAATTTATGATAATTTGATCATTTGAGAGAAATTTAGTGAATTTTGGAGAGAGATGGAGAGTTTATGAGACAGACTATTTAACAGACCTAACACCTTGAAACCTAAATTAAGTTGATAGTTAAACTATTGTAAGTCTGGAATATATTTAATATAATTGAAATTACAGTTCAAAATATTTAACTAGTTACTAACTTATTAGGCAGTATTGTGTTGACCATATCTAGAAATACATAGTACATTTTATGTTAGGTATAGCTACTTCAACTTATTACTGCATTAAAAATAATAGCTACAAAATTAATTGTTTTAGGTATCGCAATCACCCTAAAATTTTGGAACTCCGATATCTTGAAAACCTCGATTCTCTGATTATTCCAATACGATTCTGATTAATCGTCCCATCCCTATTATCATTTTATCAACTGTAAATTCATCACAAAGATGCCAAATATTTACTCTAAAATGATAAGTAGAATGTGGCAACTTAGCCACTCTGCATAATGCGTCTCTTCTCCTGCAGAGATTTCAATTCTAGTCTTTGAGAGACAATTACTCTCAGACTCTCAATCTCAGTAGCATATTCAGAATCTCCTGCAGTTAAATTAATGGTTACATTATACATAGGTAATAATTTTAAATCTCCCGGAGTTACATTAATGGTTACAAGAAGATGTCCCGCAGAGATATAAAATTGGGCTTAGATTTGGAGACATTTGTCACCAGAGTCTTGGAAAAATGTTCCATATTCTGCAGTCTGGCGACCTATGTCCATTTTTCTCATCAAACTGGTCAGACTGTATTTCATGGTGTTATAGGCGGGTGTGCTATAAACAAGTTATCTATTTGCTGTGATTATGACTTCAGAAGCTAATGGGTTTCGTTCTTTGCAGGTATGGTCAGGAGGAATAATGAGATGGAAATGGTATATTGACGTAACGGAGGAAGGTTTACAAGAGGAGAGGTATTACATGAGAGTTAAGAGGTATGGTAAGAGAGGTGCGAGGGACACACTCTCTGAAAAAGAAGATTACTATTAATAATTTTGTAACATTACATCATTCCCTGTTGATATAATATATAATTATTTATTAAAGTAATACAAGTTAAAAGAGTTTTATTTACACAATATACCTACCTAATTAACAAAACCTATATATAAGAATATCAACCACATATTTACACAATATTAATTATTCTATTTATTTATAGGTAACTTACTCAGAATGGAGAGGGAGACGTGCTTAGGAGGAGCAGTGTCAGGAGAATTCAATATAGCTAATTAGCTTTCATTAGTTATACAATACCTTATGAATTATATAGGTTTCTGTAAAGATACGAGAACATTCAGGTTAGAATTATAGCGAAGTTTTGAATATTAAAATAAAGCTTAAATCTCCACTTCTACAATGGTAAATTCTACCGACATGTCCAGACTGAAGGAACTGGTAAACTATTCTCTAAAAAATCCTCTATTTTGGCTTCTGTTCTCAGTAAAATTAATGTAAATATAGGAGAAAATTAAGGATTGTTCACACAGAAAATGTTAAAAATATCCCATATTCTGTAGACTGGCGACTTGTCAGTGGAAATTTTTTTCTTTGAAAATAATATTCTGGCAAAGTTGGTGAAATTTTAGTTATTTATTCCTATGTTACCATTAATGTAAGCTTCACCAAGCTTCAGCTTTAAAGTAGATAGTAGAACTTCACGTAGATAATAGTAGATATTACTTTCACTACCAGTAATAATTAATTCGGAATTATTATTTTAGTATCCGAGGGAAGAATAATTAATAAAATATTCAAATAAAATATTATATTATATTCTATTAGAAAATATTATACTATGTTAACAAAATGTTTTTATGATAGCGAGTGTCTAATTACCTCTAATTACCTGCTAGAGTTCAGGCGAGAAAAACAAGACAATTAGTGGTAATTAGTTGCTAACACAATGGACCCTCTAATTACCTGCAAGAATTTTCGCTAGAACAACAAAGCAATTAGTGGTATCCGTACTAACACAATGAAACGCCAAAAGTTAACTCAAAACCTTGACGAACCCTAACCTTGTACCTAGAAGGTTGGAGAGTAGTTAAGGTATATAAGGATCTATCACCTAACTAGAAGAGGAGTGTGAAATCGGATTCCTAGATGTGACCAAGTTCTCTCGTGAGAAATTCCCTCGTCTCAACTCTTACTTAGACTCAAAAATTTGTTGTACTAAATTTTATCGACAGTATTGAATAGTGAATGTTTCGTTTCTTACAAGTGTTTTATTATCCCCATTTATCTACTCTCTTATCTCAATTATTAAATTGTTCAACCATAAGGCTTCTTCAGGCCCTAAGACTAAAGAAAGTTGTAGTATACTTCTGGAAGTTACCTTAGGCAAAGAATTTATTGAACTAGAAAATAAAGAGTTCTATCACTGGCGCCCAACGTGGGGCCTGATGATAGTTATCGGTTAACATAGATTGAGAGAGAAGATATCTGGGAGAAAATAACAATAAGAGTCAAGAGTTAAGAGGTGAAATAAAACTCCGTATTAAAATAGTGTCGTTTTAACGCGCCGAGCCACTACAACATTTTTGAGTGGGAGACTAGGGAGTGCAGCTAAGGCAGTGGACTCTGCAGCTTAGCACTCAACTCACGGAACCAGTTAGCAAGATCTACAGGGAGATCTGTTACAACATCACCCGACAGAAGAGGTGATACCGGTAAGAATTTAGAAACCTACCGGACAAATAACATAGTGAACCGTACCTTAGCCTTATACGGAACGGATCTGCAAGTAAATCCGTGAGGATTGGGTCCTAATACGTATTATAAGTCCATCAAGAGAGATCGTGAGATCTGGACCAGCTTTATTGAAAGGCTGGGCTAAGAAATACGAGTTCAGCTAAAAGAGAGAACACACTAGGAAGAACATAAGGTCAGTTACTCAAAGGTTAAAATACCTGCTCGTCAAATTCTAAGTACGTAAGAGCTGGGAGCCAGTACAGTGACGTTCAAGAGAGCTGACTAGATTAACAGGTGGTGTATGTAAGAGCCAGGGGCCAGTATACTGACGATCAAAAGAGCTGACTAAATCAGCAGAGAATTGTACATAAGAGCTTGGAGCCAGTACAGTTCAGTTCAAGAGAAGCAAACGGATCAGCAGATAATTGTACATAAGAGCTTGGAGCCAGTACAGTTAAATTCAAGAGAACCAACCAGTCCAGCAGAGAAGAGCACGTGAGAGCTTGGAGCCAGTGCAATAACCTCACAGGAGACAACACAATAACAAGGCGAGCTGAACTACGGGGAACAGTGGCTGCAACCTGCAATAACAACCAGAGTACCGTTAGGTCACCATCAGGATATTTGGGAGAGAAGCAGCGGAGTCAGTCGTCGAATAGACTTGTTGAAGTAAGGTATCAAACTGAACAAGGCAACAAGTGAGTACCCGTCACCTTAGACAAATATTTACCAAGGAAGCAGAGCACAGGAATAATTGTGTTTATTGTAGTTACATTATAAGAGTATATTGTTATATTATTGTACATGGTAGAATATTGTGTCAAATAGTAGTAAATGCAAGTGTCGGTGTCAGGCAATTAATGCGTCAGTAATCAAAGATTCAAAATCGAAATAAAGAGCGCACACTAAGAACTCGTGATATAATTGAAATCTAATTTAATAAAAGTGTACTGGATAGAGTGTTTTAGAAATAAAATACGGCAATATGCAACAGCTGCGTCAAGTTACTATCTTAGATGGACTACCTAGGTTCTCAGGACTTCCATGTAGTGGTGAAGCTCCGGGATCTGGGCAGACCATAGATATTCGTAACTTCCTACGCGCTGTTGATGGGCACATTGCCCAACACAACATCCAAGAGGATGGTCAGAAAGTGCGAATCTTAAAATTCGCTAATTGACCCGAATGTTGGCGACGCGAGAAAGTATATCGCTTCTTATGCGGGAAAACCGATCTCTTATAGACAATTATGTAGTGATTTGTTGAAAATATACCCGTGTTTTGCAACCTCCGATCTAAAGGTTGCCGCAGCTGCATTGCTAAAAAACGGGCTTGAAAATCCCGTTACAGATATCACGCAGTTACAAGCCCAGAGTCGCTCGGTAGTAGACGCATATCTTTGTAATAATAAAATGCGCGCCCTCCGTATAGGAGCCCATAGTGTAGTAGCAGAGCCGCGAATATTAGCTAGGGAGAGAAGAGCCAGACCCGGGGGGCCACCGCCTCAGGATGATGAAGGAGGAAGCGATGAGGAGGATCCAGATGTGGACATCAGACTGACCAGGGTGACAACACCGGAGGCGTCAACGTAAGCAAGATCACCACCACAACCTCCGGAACCGCAAGATGAGTCGGAACCCGAAGGACCAGAGGAACCACCAGCTGGAGAAGAGGAACCAACCGCAATAGAAGGGAGAGCACCTCAAATTGGGCTGGGAGAGATCCTTCAGAACCTTCTCATGCACCTAGTCATGTCTGTGCACCTTCCAGAACCTGTATACAAAAAAGTAGCGAAGATTACTCCAGATACCACTTCCACCACTCTAATGGCGGAAGCGATAAATTGGTCAAAGAAGGAAGACGCTACGCAGGAGGCGAATCGAAGGAAAAGGACGCCTGTAGCTACCTCAGAAGTGCTGTACGCAATGCAAGCGGAACCCAAGAGATCCAACCGCGGAGAACAGAATTGTTTCTACTGTGGGAGATCAGGTCATTGGGCCCGCGACTGCAAAGCCAAAAACAACAAAGTAAACAATTGTAGTTACTGTAACCTGAAAGGTCATCAAATAAAAGACTGCAGGAAAAGGCGGAAGGATGGAGTACCTTACTGCTACAACTGTGGGAGGAACAACCATGAGGAAGAAAAATGTTGCGCTAACTGCGGACAATGCGGTCGCAGAGGCCACACAAAGAAACAATGTCGGACAAGGTCCGGGAACAAGCCCCAACAATATCGGTATAATGATAGGAAACGGGAGCAAATAAACCAAGTACAAGAAGAAGAAGACTCACCTGACCATATAGAGTCAGACGAGAGCGAATGACTAAGAGGAGCACAAGACGCCGGAAGGAGGCATAGTCCCACAGTAAGAATTATCTTTAACGGACAAAAACGAAAAGGAATTATAGATACCGGCGCAACAATAAGCCTTCTCAGCGAGAAATTGATAGATAAAATGGGTAAAGGAATTAAATTGAAACCACAAAATAGAAGAGTGTTAGACGCTCAAAGTAAAGAAATCCCAATTAAAGGAAAGTTGGAGTTAGTAATAAAAACTCCAGGGGGACAATTTCTAGGGGAATTCCTTGTCTTCAAAAATAACAGAGACCTCAAATTTCAGATCCTACTTGGAATGAACGTGTTACAGCATACTATATTAAATTTCCCAGAACAGAAGATAAACTTTACGAATAAAGGGGAAAGTCAAGGAAAAGAACCTCATCTAACCCAAATGAGCATGCAGATTTTATCTACTGAATTTGAATATGGAGAAACTCATGCCAAAATAAATGTAATCGAGGAAAACAGAGAAGATAGAGGGATAGTAGAAACACCCAGGAACATACATCTCAAGGAAACTCTTAAAATTCCGGCTAATTCGGTGAATACCCCCACCTGCCATATTTCAGCAAAAGGACTACGGGATCAACAGGAGATTCTGGTCCACCGTCGTCAAACCAGGACCGGACTGGTAATTGCCAACACGGTGACGCAGGTGGAAGGAAATAAAATTGTGATAAGTGTAGCTAACTTAATAGATCACGATGTCGTCTGGAAACAAGGATCGCTGCTATCCACAGCAGAAGTGGTAAGTTCAGAAAACATAAATCAACTAACGTCAAAGGACGTAGGTCAACTGGAGAGAGAAGGACAACAGGAGCTGCCACCTTTAAGGATGGAAGACATAAGATGTCCAAATAAGGAGATGAAGTCGAGGGTGCTGAAGCTACTCAACACCTACCGACAGGTATGTTGGCAGGAAGGAGAGCCTCTAGGCCATTACCTAGGAGAGCAACTGCAACTTCCACTTACGGATGACGAGATAGTCAACAAAAGACCTTATCAGATACCAGTGGCAGAACAGGAACCACTCAACAAGGAAATCAAGAAATTATTAAAGGAGAAGATAATTCACAAGTCGAAGAGCAACTACAACGCACCCATATTGATCGTAAAAAAGCCCGATGGAAGCATAAGGCCCTGTCTTGACTACAGGGAATTGAACAAAAAACTTGTACCCTTAAAATTCCCAATTCCCAAAATATCAGAAATTATATCGTCCATAAAACATACGACGTTCATGTCTTCTCTTGATTTGGCTAGTGCCTACAACCAGATTTCAATCTGTCCAAGAGATCAATACAAGACCGCCTTTACGGTTGGTAACTCTAAGTATGAGTATGCCCGTATGCCGTTTGGCTTGTCCACGGCACCCGGGTTCTTCAGTAGAGTGATCAACGAGGCGCTGTATGATGTGATCGGAGTGGAATGTCTGTCGTATATGGACGACATCCTGGTATTCTCGGAGGATGAAGAGTCGCATTTATCAAAATTAGAAGAGGTACTACAAAGGTTGGCAGAAGTTAACCTAAAGATTAAAGTAAAGAAATGTGATTTCTTCACGACAGAAGTCAAATTCCTAGGATACACTATAAATCGAGACGGTCTTAAGATGAATGAAGAAAGGATCAGAAGCGTGAAAAATCTACCCTACCCAACCTCAAGGAAAACCGTCCAGTCATTCCTTGGAGCAACCAACTACTACAGGCGTTTCGTGCGACAGTTCGCACAAATAGCAGACCCTTTGTATCAGCTCCTTAAGAAGGGAGTAAAGTTTAAATGAGGAGAGGAAGAAAAGAAGGCAGTAGATACGCTGAAGGAGAAACTATGTTCTCCACCTGTATTAGCTTTTCCTGACTTCGGAAAAGACTGGTTCCTCTTCACCGATGCTTCGGACAGGGGTCTAGGTGCGGTTTTGATGCAAACCAAACAGGGGATACTGCACCCTATTTCCTTTGTATCGAAGAGTCTCAACAGCGCTCAAAGGCAGTACTCCACCACCAAAAGAGAGGCCTTAGCACTGATTTTTGCATTGGAGCAGTTCAGGACACTGATACTCCACTACAACGTCACTGTTTACAGTGACCATAAGCCGTTGATAAACATCATCCACAAAACAACGAAGGATCACGCAATTAACCGTTGGATGCTCTTAGCTCAAGAGTATAAGATACAGTTAAAATACCTACCGGGTAAGGAAATCCTGTTTGCAGATGTATTATCAAGACTAGTAGAGATAGAGAAGCAATGTGAGGATGTACCGTTATCGCTGGATGAAAAACTGATTGAGAAGGTGAATGCATTGGAAGAAACCCAGAACGGGAAAACAGAACCCCAGAACGGGGAACCAGAAACCCAGAACGGGGAAACTGAAACCAGTGACCAAGAGGAAGGAGGGTTACAATCATACCTACCACCTAAGGTAAGCTGGACGGAATTAGAACTACGAAAGGGACATTAAAAAGGATCTACAATGTCAAAGGATAAGAAAAGACATGAAAGAAACCAAAATAGACCCAACGGGTAAGTTTGAGCGGTATAAAATACCAAGAGATATAATTTACGTTGTCCGTAAAATTACGCGAGCACACCATTTAACAGATACTTATCTAGTACCGTATATACCCGACAATCTAATGCAAAAAGCTTTCAGTATAGTACATAACGATACAACCGCGGGGCATAAGGGATTAAGAAGGACCATGAAGACGTTCCGGAAGAGTTTCTACAACAAACAGGAAACTAATCTAATAGAGGGGTTTATCGCGCAATCCGAGCCGTGCTTGAGAGCGAAAACCACCCCGAAACCCATACCGCAAGGTGAATATCCCATTCCAGGAAAACCGTTCTCAGCGGTCACAACAGATATCCTCGGACCGTTACCAATCACGGAGAAGGGTAATAGGTATATAATATCATTTAGAGATTACTGCACAAGGTATACGGTCTTATGGCCAATCCCAAATAAAGAAGTAGACAGTATTCTAGAAGCCCTGAGGATGGTGATAGCGCAATATGGATCATTCGAGGTATTGCTAAGCGACAATGCACCTGAATATGTAGGAGAAAAAATGGCAAAATTCTGCCAGTATTATAACATCAAGAAGAAGGAAATAGTTCCGTATCATCCTCAGTCTCAAGGTTTAGCAGAACGAATAAATAGGGAGACGGCAAAATTGCTTAGGATATATACGAACACGCTAGCAGTAAACGAACCTTGACGTACCCTAACCTTGTACCTAGAGGGTTGGAGAGTAGTTAAGGTATATAAGGATCTATCACCTAACTAGAAGAGGAGTGTGAAATCGGATTCCTAGATGTGACCAAGTTCTCTTGTGAGAAATTCCCTCGTCTCAACTCTTACTTAGACTCAAAAATTTGTTGTACTAAATTTTATCGACAGTATTGAATAGTGAATGTTTCGTTTCTTACAAGTGTTTTATTATCCCCATTTATCTACTCTCTTATCTCAATTATTAAATTGTTCAACCATAAGGCTTCTTCAGGCCCTAAGACTAAAGAAAGTTGTAGTATACTTCTGCAAGTTACCTTAGGCAAAGAACTTATTGAACTAGAAAATGAAGAGTTCTATCAATTAATTTTTGGTGGAAAAATGAGTAAAATGTTGGTGGATAAGCCGAATTACTTGAAATTTATGATGGATTTTTTCAGCTTTTGAAAAATTCAGTGGAATTTTGAGCAACCAAATACAGACTAGGAAATATAGGGATTAATTCAGGGAGCAAGTAAAGATAACGGACCAGAAAACATTTCTTAGTTTAAAAAAATATTTGCTTTAGTATTTTATAAAAATAGCCCAGGTAATGAAGCATGTCCAAACTCGCCATTTTAATGGCAACTTCGTAAGTTATTTTGAGCCTTTCAATTGCAAATGGCGAGAAATATCTATTTTTCTCCTATGCTACTGTCTACAATGTTATTTTGGAGAGAATTTATGATAATTTGATCATTTTGGTTTTGGAGAGAAATTTGATCATTTTGGAGAGAGCTGGAAAGACAAATGGAGAGTTTATGAATCATACTTTTTTACTTGAAAAAATACAACCTTATAAATGATAATATTAATGATTATACATTAATTTTGCATATTTTATTAATTGAAAGGATCGATAAAAATATGATCCATTTTGAAAAAATGGAAAAAACTTCTGCTTAAATCCATTAATGTGGTATCTATGATTCCAAAAGTATGTTCTTATCCCAATTATGGTCAAATATTAATAATGTAACCAAGTGAAGTTAACGAACCAGCATTGAAGCTAGTAAACATAAAGGACCAGAATTTAAACTAGTAAAGTTAACGGACCCTGGTCCGTCTGTGACTCTGTCATCTTTACTTGCTCTTAATTCAGAAGTGTTCATAGCAAAATTAATGTAAATATATGAATTAATTCAAATTATTCGGAGAATCAGAGAAAATATCCCAAATATCGCCGGTCTTCCCTATTCTGCAGACTGGTGTTACCATTAATTTTCGGTGGAAAAATTGGTAAAATGTTGGTGGGTCCGTCAAATTACTGGAAATTCATGATGGATTTTTTCAGCTTTTTCAAAAAGTCAGTGGAATTATGAGCACCAAATACAGACTGGCAACTTTCCTAAATAACAACAAAGTGAACAAACTACATAAAAAACATACCTAGCAGCTAATGCCAGCCATTAAAGCTTGTCGCCCACCTGATCGGATCGGAAACATCGCGGAAGATTACGAAGCCTCAGAACGGACACGACACGACGTTCGTACGCACACCAGTTCAGATGAATTCGGAAGGGAAACGATGCCGACATCACAATACTTGTAAGAATATAACAATTAAAAGTTAAAATTTATCGATCATGACAACTATTTCATATGATACGTATTTGATAAAAAAAATTCCGTAGCATCGTGTTTTTTTAAATTTTCAGTTTGAATCTCTCTAATTTATTATCATATAGGATAATAAATGGTGACGGTCCCAGTCAGCAAAGCATGCATAATCAGTCTTCAGATATTTAATTTTTATGGCAAATTGTGTCCAAAGATTTTTCCAATTTCTCTCCAAAATGACCAAAATTTTCATATTACTCTCCACTAATTACATGTAAACATAGGAATTAATTGGGAAATTGTCCCCAGATAATTAAGAAGAGTAATTTTAAGGCATATATAGTCACCGGATAAACTTCACAACTTCATGCATCTTTTGCAGACTGTTATGAACCAAATACCAGATGCTTATTTTTCTTTACTAATTGCCGAATGGAATATTTCGAATTAGTATATTTGTAAACTATGATTCTTTATGACTATAAAAATATATTCGTTGAGTAGAAGAATCTGGTATCTATACAATGAATATATTTTTATAGTCATAAACAATCATAGTTTACAAATATACTAATTCGAAATATTCCATTCGATAATTAGTAAAGAAAAATAAGCATCCGGTAATTGGTTCATTATCCTAAATGAAATTCATGTGAATGAAATTTATGATAATTATTAAAGTTATGTAAATAAAATGTTATTCTTCTTATTTCAATAACTTTTTGTGATCAGATTTATAATAATTAAAGTTAATTGAATGAAACTAATTGATTATGTTTTAATTTCAACATATTCATCACGCAGTAGGATATTCACAGCTATTCTAATCATCCAATAAATCCATATCCATGCTCCATCCCAGCCTCTCCATACACGGTTCTGCGCATGCACAACCTCTCTGACGCATCAGAACTAACTGAAAAATATTCTTTCAAAGATATCTGCGTTGTTTCGTTTCCGATCCAACGTCCAGGTATTAAAGCATGTCCAAACTCGCCATTTTAATGGCGAGTTTGTGACAGTAATTTTGAGCCCTTCAATTGCAAATGGCGAGAATTTACAGTGTGATATTTTCTGAAACTTGGTGACAATTTTAGAAAAAGCTCTTGAAATTTCACAATAGTAGCTCCCAAATCTCAAAATATCAAATTTTTCAATTCACATTGGGACTCGGACTCCCAGTCCCCTCCTCTCCTCTGCAGAATATGGAACATTATATGATTATTCCTTTTTAAGAGGAATTTGTCTCTCCTGAGACAAATCTCAGCCCAAATTTAGAAATTTGAGAATATCTGATCACTAAGGTAGATATTAGATTAATTCCTATGTTACAGAATATCTATGTCAGTTAAAGCCAATTAATTGACTTAGATTTCAAAAGGTCAAAACTCAGATATGTCTAATTGGCTTTAACTTTTGAATTAATTCCTATGTTCACATGTTAATTTTGGCTTGAAATCATCAAAAAATGAGCCAAATTGGCTTGGCTCAGAAATTTTGGCTCAAAACTTGGCTTACAATTTTCCAGCCTCTGAAACATGGTCATGAATTTAGTTGATGACTTGAGACAGAGTGACAGACTAGTAACTAATGCTGAGAGCCTTGAGAATAACTACTTCAGATTGAAATCTCTGAGAGTCAGAGACACATATATCATAAATGCAAAGTGGCACAGGATGGGTGTTTGTGAGAGAATTCAATAAACTACTTTCTATTGAATCAATATAAATGAAATCACCACTCCTTAAATATATTATAGTTAAGATAATATTGATAAACATGGAATAATAATGATTGGATAAGATTTCCAATTATACAGGAATTCAGTATCCAAAGGTTGCTAATTCTCTTCCACTTTCATACGACCACTGTCAAGAAATATGGCCCAAGAGATGCTAATGTCTAATGAGATGGATATTGAAAAATATTAGTTAACATGTTGTTTTTTAAGAAGACTATAAGATGTATACAGAAAAATTCGTTAGAGTCAAATTAAAATATAAGTTATAAAATGTTGTATTTGAATACTTGAAATAATCTAAAACTTGGAAAATTTATAGCTAATACAAAACAATTTTAATATGGTGTGAAACAATCTGAACTATCTATATTTGAAAATTGATCATCACATGTCATCAGGTTCTTTTATTTTTGATATATTATTTTGATTATTTGAGATGATTCTTTATAGCTACAAGAACTGTCCATTAAAAAATATTTTTGTGACAAACCACTCTTAACATAGATAAGAGAGGACAGGACATATATAAGTTTATAACATACATTTATGCCAATTGTAAATTGTAGTATATCCATTCTTGGACAGATAGCTACTTTAATAAAAGCTAATTTTTCTCTGAAAAAAAAAATTGCTGAGTAAAAAATAGATCTTATAAGTATATTTATAATATATAATTACATCCCATATTATATATTTTTTTAGCAAGTTTGGACTTCAATATAGAGTAATCTTTGAGATAATTTAACTATATATATCTCTGTTCAATAGTTTTAATTAGATTAACTTTTTAAACCCAAATGTCTTCATTCTAAGTTTTAATATATTATAATAATTCATAGTTAGTTTATGATGCTAAGATTTTGCAATGTTAGCAAAGAAAGACTATTAATTATTTGAATTATCTGATTTTTATTTTTTAAGTAACACTAACATCATCCCATAACCAATTTATTTTCATTGTTTGATTACTTATAAGAATCAATTTAGCAAATTTTTTAGCAGAGGATATCACGATTTTTATAACTAGTAGTATGAACATAACAACAAGCTCAAGAATATAATCTATTTCTCATACCTTATTCTTTTGAGCACTCACAAGTCATACTAATAAACCGAGCAATGATAAGAAGACGTGATACTGGCTGAGGAGAAAACCTTGAATAATAGCTGAATCACTCCTGAAAAAGAAAGTTCTAATTAGTAACACAATTTTAGTTATTTATTCTGTGATAAGTAGCTATTACTTGTGCAGTAGAAATCCTCTATAATAAAATTGTGTATAATGAATGTAGAGTCCTGAGTAATGAACTACCTCATATAGTGAACAAGGTTTGTTTAGTCTGCCAAGAATGGCTGTTATTTTTGGAAAATAATGGCCATTATATGGAAGACTAAAGAAAATTTGTTCCCTATATACTATACAGGGTAGTTCCTCACCCAAGACTAGATATATAAAATCTAAAATCTACTAGGTTCCATTTTAGAGTTTATCTATACTAATTCGATCCATTATTTCATTTCTTTAAGGCTGAAATGTGAATTTAAATGAATTGTAACGAAATTTAAATTCTGTAAATACAAATTTCGAATTTAATATTGGAATTATAGTTACATTTCATGAATTTCAATTTACCTAACCTTTTTTTATAATATTTTTAAGTTAAATTTGAATAAATATAGCTACTATAAACTAGATTCATTGAATTTTTAAGGAATGAATTGTTTATTTGTTTTCACCGTTTTTTTTTTATTTAAATGGACTGAAAACTGTTGATTTTATATTCCAAAATGCTTAATTTATTCGTTGTAAATACCTATTTATTATTCCTAAAAGTTTATGCATTAAGTCATAAAATGTCTTTTTTAGGTCCTACAATGGCTTTATAGGTCCTTAAATACCTTTTTCTTGGTCCTAAAATGCCTTTTAGGTCTTAAACTGCCTTTTTGAGGTCCTTAAATGCTTTTTTTTATAGGCCCTAAAAGTCCGGCCTCTACTAATGAACATATTCCTGAAAAATATCTAATTATTTTTAATGAATAGCTACCAACAACAAAAAGGGATTTATTGAAATTTTATTAATACTAAAAGAATGTTGGTTAGAAGTCTCTCACCATCATATTATTGAAACATACAAAGCCATTCCAATCTATAGCTAGTCCATCTGTACTCTGCAGAGGTAGTAAGCCTTGATAGAAACCAGGGTCAGGGTAGAACCGTTGAGAAGATAATGGTAACTACTCATCAGTCATCATGTCACATGTGGTTTGGAATCTGAAATAAATAATTGAAATCAGATAGCTACTCATACTTTCTTACTATAAAATAGATGTAAACTCTCTTTCTATATCTCAATACACACATTTTTCTGTGTTAAATAAATATAAATTGCCGTTTAATTTTAATTCCATAAATAGTATTTTCAAATTAAATTGTGAAACTATATAATTTTCAATTTAACACAATTCTAAATTGAGGGAAAGTTCCAAAGATACTCTGTTACAATCAGATAGAAATTATGGTAAAATGCTTATGACTAGAAAATTTTGAAAATAAATTAGTTGGGACTTTGGGAGAATAACCTAGTTACCTAGGTACAATATCTCCATGGTTAAGATATGATCTTATTGAGTAAGTTGCTAAAAAGAATATCATTGAGCTGAAAAACTTACCACCTAGTGTCAGTAGTTGTGGAAGCAAATTCAGACCAAGCAATTTGTCAAGTAGCTCTGTAACTTGATAAGCAAGACTCTGCAAGAGGTGCCTCAAGATTCCCTTTAGAGTTTAGACACTCAAAATTTTATGATGCTGAACAGTGACCTGTAACATAGTAAGTTTATTAAATTCTAAAAATTATATTGCCTCACAAAATATAAATATTGACAGCTTTGTATGAATTGAAATGTTACATTGTCACTTATTAAGCATTAGCTTCCTGAATCCGGAATATTATAGAAGATTTAAACAAATAACTTTGAGAGTTTAATAAATTTAACTTAATAATTTTTATACCACAACTTGTAATTAGAATTTTTACTTGTCAATTTTAAATTGAATTTTATTTGATTTCATATCAGATAAGTAGTAAGTGGATTTCCCACATTATCATGACTAATAACTATTTAACAATAATGTATTGAAACTTTTAATAAGTTATTAATTTAGTAACAAAAAAATATAACTAAATTATTTGGTTTGGATGTTCAGTCCATATTAATGGATTGAAATTATCCAATTTATTTATAAGGGGAAAAATTAATTGTTTTTAATTAATATTTTAATTAATTAATCTAATTTCATAGATGATAGTTTTAGCTTATTTATTTAGTACCAGCCTAGGTACCTACCTTTCTAGAAGTTAAAACAATAACCAGTTACCCTGACTACAAGGATTTATTCCTGGGATATTAAGGGAATAGGTACAATAACTTAAACCTAGCAACCTGTGCTCGGTACATTATTTTTCTTTGTTAACCATTACATTGCACCTAGCTAGCCTCTAGGTACTGAACTAAAAATAATAGATATTTTAGGTGTAGCCGAGCTTCCGTTGTTCAAGCTTTACCCCGGCCACAGCTTTACCTAACTAAATTTTATCTTAGGATAAGTACATATACAAGTCAGCCTAAACGACTAATCCAACTACTGCCCGTTGTGCCGCAATTACTGCGTAGTACTATCTCAGCATTGGCACCACACGGTTCGTTTTCCTTTCAAATTTCAACAAGTTTGAACAAATACCTACCATATTTCAAGAAGTTTGAGCAAATTTCAACACACACATGACGCAATTAATTATTGGATTTTCTTATTTACTTACCTGAAGTATCTTTGGATTATAAAACCCACTGCCTAGTTGACGAGAGAATTTTTATTAAGGTTACCGCTTAAGGAATCGAAATATTTTCACTGTCACAGGTCCACTCTTAACCAAACTCTCTTAGAAACTAATAATGTAAATAAACATCTCACTGATTCCAGCACCCCCCCCCCCTCCTTTCCCCCTTTTTGAAGTTAAATACGCTTCTTATCATAAATAAGATGAATATTCCTCATGTTTTCCCTTGAAATAATCATATTGAATTGACTCTAAGATGAACCGAATAATTATTCCTCATATAGACTATTTGTGTATATAGTATTAAAATATGGTTTTCCTGTATTTATAAATGAACATTTAATTAATCTATAATTGATTTATGCTGATTCATATGAATTACGCATAATATTGGGGATATTATGTGTAGTTGTATATAAATGTAATATTAATGTAAATATGATATAGAAAGTTATATTCTTGAATAATTGGAATTTCTTATGCAAACAAATAAAATGAATTTCATTTCCATCGTGTAGTTCGTTTAAAATTAATAGAAACAAATTATTGTATTAATGTCTCATTAATCAATAACCATGTCAATAATTAGTGGTTACTGGGGGAAATTTCGTATTATTGGGCAGCTCCATATTATCGATCATGTGAAAAAATTAATAGAAGCCTTTTAACTCATTCTTTTTATTGATAGTACCTGCCGGTATCATGGATACCAATTAAAATGATGAGTTAATATGATATGATATTATAATATGAATGATAATGTTAAACTATCCGATAATTAGTAACCTACCCAATATTTATAATAAATGCATTATGATCATTGTACCTATTTATCAAATATCAATTCTATGAATTTTGTGTGTTTTTTATCGTTTTCAGCTTGCTAATACATAGTATCATTGGAAATAATATCTTTATTTGTATATACTTGTTTTTTTATTGTCGCATACGAATGACACTACGTACGCATATTGAGAGAGTATATAATAATATAGTATAAACAGCTGTCAAATTGTTATATCATTTTCCATAACAACGTGTAGTGTGTTATGTTATATCAGGTCCTTTTGATATAATAATAATATTGGATATACTCCGATATATGTAGTATACCACCTATATAAATCTTCTTTATCTTCAAAAGAAATTTTTAATCATTGTACCATACATTGGTTGTTGATGATGCCTTATTAGCAATCTATTTTTTAGGAAGATGAATAGCATTAATCATTGTATTACATTCAAACGATAAAGGATGAAAATAATTGACACTTATATCAAAATACTAACACTCAACTCTATTTAAATCTTCCATTGTTTGAGTTATGTCACTGTATACAGATATTCAATGCAAATATATATGTTGTTGATAATCAGTTTATCACACTGGTATATTACGGTGTGTCTACCATAAATGTATCCACTGCCATACAAATATTAGTTATTATATTTTGATTATAAGTACTATTTAAAATTGATTTATTATTGTCTATATTATTACGTATCTACAATGTATTGTACATGGTACCAATATTATGCATCTTATATTTTAGTGATTTACACAATTGATACGTAATACTATATTATAGGCAATAAGTTATGTTATACTTATATTCAATGACCGTGGATATATTTACGGTGGACTCACTGTTTAGAAATAGAATTTTATGTATGTTTTACTTCCTGTGTCTTAAGTCAAGAAAGTTGACTTCTGTTTATAAGTACCTGTAGTGAAAAAAAGTTGCGAGAAATTTGAAATTCAATTAATTTTAATGATTGATAAAATGCACTTAAATACAAATTATACATATAATAAACAGCAAAAGCAACATTTTAAATTAATACTACACTGTATGATCATTGATATTATGTACTAAATCAACTTTAAACTTTGTAACATCGTTTTGTATGTAAATACTGTATATATTTTGTAACCTTATGACAATATTAGTATTAAATCTGCTTGTTTTCATAGATAGTCATTCGAAATTTATTGTTATTTTTTATCTTCTTTAGTATATATTGTTAAGTTGTAACATAATAAAGTTTACCGCTTTATAAATATATATTCTTAATTTTAATTATGTACACAATTAGGTATTACTCAATACACAGTGAAATCCTGTATCCAATACACTGTGACATCCAATGCACAATGGTATCCAATACACAATGGTATCCAATACACAATGGTATCCAATGCACAATGGTATCCAATACACAATGGTATCCAATGCACAATGGTATCCAATGCACAATGGTATCCAATACACAATGGTATCCAATGCACAATGGTATCCAATACACAATGGTATCCAATGCACAATGGTATCCAATGCACAATGGTATCCAATGCACAATGGTATCCAATGCACAATGGTATCCAATGCACAATGGTATCCAATACACAATGGTATCCAATACACAATGGTATCCAATACACAATGGTATCCAATACACAATGGTATCCAATGCACAATGGTATCCAATGCACAATGGTATCCAATACACAATGGTATCCAATACACACTGCAGTTGTATCCAACACACTGTCGTTGTATCCAACACACTGTCGTTGTATCCAACACACTGCGGTTGTATGCAACACACTGTGGTTGTATCCAACACTATGTGGTTGTATCCAACACACTCTGTTGTATCCAACACACTGTGGTTATATCCAACACACAGGGGTTGTATCCAACACACTGTGGTTGTATCCAACACACTGTGGTTGTATCCAACACATTGTGGTTGTATCCAACACACTGTGGTTGTATCCTTAACACACTGTGGTTGTATCCAACACTATGTGGTTGTATCCAACACACTGTGGTTGTATCCAACACACTGTGGTTGTATCCTTAACACACTGTGGTTGTATCCAACACTATGTGGTTGTATCCAACACACTCTGTTGTATCCAACACACTGTGGTTGTTTCCAACACACAGGGGTTGTATCCATGACAACGTGGTTGTATCCAACACACAGGGGTTGTATCCAACACACAGGGGTTGTATCCAACACACAGGGGTTGTATCCAACACACATGGGTTGTATCCAACACACTGCGGTTGTATCCTTAACGTATCCTTAACACACTGTGGTTGTACCCAACACTATGTGGTTGTACCCAACACTATGTGGTTGTATCCAACACACTGTGGTTGTATCCAACACACTGTGGTTGTATCCAACACACAGGGGTTGTATCCATGACAACGTGGTTGTATCCAACACACAGGGGTTGTATCCAACGGGTGTAGGTCATAAGCCCCCCCCCCCCCCCCCCCGGTCAAGAGCCCCCCCGGTCATGAGCCCCCCCGGTCACGAGCCCCCCTGTTTTTAAATCCTTATTTACCTATATTATTTAATCCTTATTGACACTTTTGTAGTTCATTACTGATTAGACATAAAATATATGTATATCGGGGGGCGTGCCGCCCCCGAACCCCCCTGCCAGGTCATTAAACAATCATGAAGTGTGCAGTACAACAATCTAGCGGATACAACAAACTACATTAGCAACTCTCAGTTATTTCTATCTAAGTAGTTCTTCATTTGTTTAACTAGGTAAATAAGGATTAAAAAAACATGGAGGGGGGCTCGTGACCGGGGGGCTTATGACCTAGGGGGGCTCATGACCGGGGGGGCTCGTGACCGGGGGGGCTCGTGACCGGGGGGGCTCATGACCGGGAGGGCTCTTGACCGGGGGGGCTCTTGACCGTACCCCGTATCCAACACACATGGGTTGTATCCAACACAATGTGGTTGTATCCAACACACAGGGGTTGTATCAATGACAACGTGGTTGTATCCAACACACAGGGGTTGTATCCAACACAGGGGTTGTATCCAACACATGGGTTGTATCCAACACACAGAGGTTGTATCCAACACAAAGGGGTTGTATCCAACACACAGGGATTGTATCCAACACACAGGGGTTGTATCCAAGACAACGTGGTTGTATCCAACACTAAGTGCTATTCAATAAGTTTTCAAATAATTTAAAAAAATCATTAAATATATTCATATTACAGCAATCCTATCTATACCAAAGAATATAGAAAAATATAAGTATATATAGTACCGTAGTACGTACGTAGTTCCCAAATATTCTTAATACAGACAATCAGGAAATTAAACCATGTAATCCATTATGTTTCCCTGAAAAATGAACTCAGAGTAAGCTTTAGTTAATTTTAATATCTAAACACAATGTTCTTCAATTAAATACTGCCTATGTGAAGCTCTGAAGTTGAAAATCGTCATATTACTTACCTAGTTACCATCTTTTAAAATGTAAGTTTCGCTACCTATCAACCAATTTAGGAGCGACTTACAAAGATTGTCACTCTGTTCGCCACAAATAGCATAGGAAACTAACGAATTTGGTGACAAACGTTCAGTTTTTCGACGATTGCAAGCAAAATTCTCAGTTGTGAAAGCTCTAATTGTATTGAAACTAATATGAAAACAGGCAAAAACTATTTTTCTATCGAATGATCTATCAATCATTCTCTCAAAGTATTTCTTTAAGAAGATATTGGCTTGTAACGTAAAGTATTCCTCTGCCTATTTTAGAACTTGTGAGAGCGTTGTCACCGATAGGTATTTTCCCTTCGCCTAAATCAATGGAATTCTTAGGAGCGTGGTGACTATTTAGATTAAAAATGTACTTTGCGAGTATATCACAGAAAAACGGGTCTTTAATTGGAGCCATTTTTACTTCTAACATGCAGTTTGTTTAATTTACTTCAAGTTAATGAAAGATTTTAAGTGAAAATATTTGAATTTATAAGGTAAAATAGCTTGCAAAATATTTATAATCGTTCTTGTTTGATTAAATTCTTGACTTGTGGGTGAGTGCGTGCCCAAGTAAATTAGTATGTCTCATAAACTCACCATTTGTCTCTCCAGCTCTCTCCAAAATTTAACAAATTCTCTCCAAAATGATCAAATTATCATTAATTCTCTCCAAAATAACATTGTAGCATAGGAGAAAAATAGATAAAACTCGCCATTTGCAATTGAAGGGCTCAAAATAACAGTCACAAACTCGCCATTAAAATGGCGAGTTTGGACATGCTATATTACTTGGGTGCGTGCGTGTGGTTGTATCTTCTCTCAGATTCTCAGTGTTAATTCTAGTGTGAAGGAAGAAGGTAGCATGGATTTGATCTCTTGGTTCAACTTTTGACCAATAGTTTTGGTACTTTTGGTAGATCAGTTTCTGCCATTATTTCTTTCAAGATTTTATATTTTCAGATACGTTTTTACTAAGAGTTGATTATTGCTATAGGTACATACCTAGGTGAATTGACAGAGTTTCGGAAGTTTATATATAATTTTAGGTACACTTTCTTAACCATCTATAATTTAGATTAGATACAACCGTAAAACTATCAAGTTTATGTCTCGGTTCCAGTATTATTATATATATAGTTGTCTCATAAATCGTAGTAGTTGATTTTATTACAATTTTTATATGAGGATTGTCTAGTTAGAACTTGCCTCTATTTTTTAGGAAAAATCCACGGGCATTTAACTTTTTTTAAATCTAGGGATAATTCTCGCCTGTTTTTATGTCGCTCCCAGATCGCAGTGTCACTGGTGACAAAATCGACATCATTAAATATCACTCTAGCGAGAAATATCTCATTTTCTCCTATGCTATAATGTTATTTTGGAGAGAATTTATGATACTTTGATCATTTTGGTTTTGGAGAGAAATTTGATGAATTTTGGAGAGAGCTGGAGAGACAAATGGAGAGTTTATCAGACATACTATTTTACCTGGTCCAACGTGTAGTTTAGTTTCCGATCCTAGCAGGTGGGCGTTAGCACGTTCAAATATATGGGTTAGATTTTAGTCTGATGCTTCGTGTCCGGTGTCCGTTCCCCAGTCTGAAAAGTATAGCAGGATTTGTGGCCAGTCTGCAGAATATGCCATATGGGACATTTTAAACATTTTCTGTGCGAACAAATTCCTTAATTTCCTCCTATATTTACATGTATTTTAATTTTACTGAGAACAGAAGCCAAAATAGAGGATTTCTTGCCAGTCTGCAGAATGTGTCTCTTCTCCTGCAGAGATTTTAATTTGAGAGACAGTTCTCTCTCTGACTCTCAGTAGCAGATTCAGAATCTCCTGCAGCTAAATTAATGGTAACATAGGAATTAATTAAAGATCTCCCGCAGAGATCTCCAATTTCTACAAATTCAATCAAAAACTCCTGCAGAGAGTCTTGGAAAAATGTTCCATATTCTGCAGACTGGATTTCTTGGAGAACAGTTAGTTCACCAGTTTCTGCAGTCTCAGTCTGGATTTGTGGATTAATCCTGCACCCAAGTTCTTTTTAATTCCTATGTTCCCATGTTAATTTCTGTGCCCAAATTCCAATTTCTGTAATAAATACTTGGTTTCAGACTGGTCCGTTCTGACGCGTCGTTTCCAATCAGGTGGGCGACAAGCTTAACTGTGGTGTGCTTGTTCTTTTGTGTGCCCTTAGCTTTTAATTTACCTGTTGGGTTAAGTTGTTAACGAGGGGATCCGATCAGATAGGACTACTTCAAAAGTTGGAAGTTTCAAACAACTGTCCGTCTGTCCCTGCCTGAAAATTAAAATGAGTTTTACTGTTTTAGTAGGTACAAGCATTTGAAAGACTTTGTAATTGCATGTGTATACTATAGAACATAATAAAATGAGCACAGAAATGTAACTCCAATGTCATTTACATCACCACTTAGTTTGTTCTTCTTCTTTTTTCTTCAGTTTTATGAGGATATCGGTCCTAACAGGGACCATGTACCTCAAACTTAGTTTGTTAATGCTTATTATAATTTAAACCCAGTGTTATAAATAATAACGAAAGTGTCATATGGAAAAAAAATATGCAGACGGCAAAATTTAGAAACATGACCACGCTATCATACGAACAGTTGCACTTGTTAACTCTATGACTGGTCACGAAAATGATCTACTGGCTATTCATTTTCTGTTTTTAGTCTTTGCAACAGGAATAATATATATATATTTTTTTCAAATATTATTTTGGGTTATATTACTGAGGTTATAAAAAGTTCATAAACAATTGCAAAAAAAAATTGTAGAATCTAGATATGTGAATAGATTTGAACATCGATTTGTTCAAAAAAAAAACAATACGTAACGGGTATAGTAACTAGTAGACGACGCAAAAAATATGACGTCACCACAACAACACATTTCTTGTTTGTAACCCAGCGGCTCATAATTCCTCGTATTTGCATCTTATACCCTGGTTAATATCGAGAAGTTTAAAGTCGTTTTATAAGGGTTTCGTGTAAATGAAAAGCAAAATGGCTATTGAACCTCAAAGTTGAAAATATAGATATAATTCAGGTGTGTTTTTATTGTTCATTTCATTTACTTATCTATTAAAAAAATAGGGTCTTGACAATATGCTACCTAGGAGCCTAAACTTGTGCTAGTTAACTGCCAAATTGTAGTTCCTATGGATAACAATTAAGGAATAAAATAACGGAAATACAATTTAACCAATTCTTATTGTAATTGAATGTGTGCAACGTGTTAACCGTCAGTTATTTGAAAGATCCAATGCGTAGAGGTAGCGTGTCGCCCACGAGGTGTAATTTACCGTTTTCTTCAATATTGATGCTATTTTTGTGTAGACTACATGAATATGAAACTGATTTTCAATCTCAATGGTATGAATTATATTGATATTTTATGCTATGTTTGGTGTGAAAAAATAATGAAAATGAAATAAAATTTATGGTGACGATTTTAATTGAAGTGTCATTTGGGATGAATCGGACACTTCTACTGAGGTTGGCTCGGACGGTATCCCAAATTTTCCAATTTCTTGAAGTAATTCTAACTAAAAGGACATTCAGATCTTGAAATAAATTATTTTAATTGAAATAGCATTCGTCAGTTTCAACCTTTTTATATTAGAGTCTTTATTTTACAGACTGACGATCGTAATCATGCCTTTTCATTATAAAAGTATAACTGATAGAGGCAGCAATAAAGAACTTATTCGAAAAACATTTGATGAATTCCAAAATGGTTATCTATCAGAAAAGCTGCTGAAATTGGAGGTGTAGCAAGATCTACACTTTTGGACTATACTTTAAACATTTGAAGAAATATTTAAAATGTAATTTACTAACTTTATTGGAATTCCAAGAAAAAGGAAGCAGTTATCCCCAAAGTAAACGGAAATAGTTATACAATTCTTTTTGATATATAGCTATTAAATATAAGGATCATTTCACAGTGATTACTTATGAGATATCTATATTTTGTTGGAGAAAATATTCAATCATTACAATTATGGTAAAATTTCAAATACAGACATCCCCCGCTTTAGTTTTCAAATCACGACTCAGATTAGTTACCGAACGGTAACTAAAGCGAAGAAAAGTAACAAGAAATTTATAATTGTCACTCCTCGATTCTATATATTATTTTCTATGAGTTATTATAAATATTATAATTATTATTTAACTTCCATTCTAATTGTTAGCATGGATACCAATTGAAATAAAAGTTAAATATGATTATTATATAAAGATTTTCACGTGTTCGAAAATATGGAACCGTGCAATAACATGGAACTTGCCCTAAAATAGGACATGTTGAATTTCTGAACCAATTTCTTCTAATAATCTCATCTGTAATATAATTTTAATGTTTTTTTTTAGTTACCGTGAAATAATCACAAAAAATGTCTCCGTTTTCTATGTCTACGAACGGTTCTTATTTCGAATCATGACTCAAAATAAGTACAACTTTTGTTAAATTGAGTTGTACTTGGCTTGCCTGTACTTTAATTTTTATTGCTGTGAATAACAAGTCATGGTTTGTTTCAATTAAATTTGTTGATCTGAATTCAATCCTATCATTTAATTACCCAAAATTCCAATGTTTTAACCATTTTTATGGTGTCCGAATCTTCCTCATAGCTTGTCCGAAGTCTCCTTCTTGGAAGGAGCATTCGGACACTTTAATCCCTCTTACATTTTGTCTCATAACTTTTGAATTAAGGTTTAAACTGTGAAGCAGTCTCAATAAAAATTGAAGGAAAATGCCTTATCTACAATCATAAATCATTAAATAGTAAAATTCAAATTGGTGTACGAATTATTGAATTTTTAACAAAAACTGTCCAAATTCTCTCGGTTCTCCCCTACTCGCTATGTTCTTGTACCCTGGAAATAACTAAATTAAATATCAAATTATGCTTAAACCAGGATATAAGGAGTTTATGTTACTGTATCCTGTCTTAAACATGTTTTGAGGGGTTCCCATTGCATTGATATCTTTTCGAATGTTTTATTGCCTTCATATTTCCTCTTCCTTTGGATACATCTTTTTCTGCTCATATTCCTTATTTATTCCCTCTTCATTTGAATATCTTATTCTTTTGATATATTCTTTCTTTTATTTGATCTCTCAGCATTCGGATGTTGTATTCCATTGGTATTCCCTCTCCTTTCAGACGCTTAGTGGTATTGCTCATTTATTCCTGATTCATTTTGATGTCCAATTCTATTGTTATTCTTTATTCATTCCCTCTTCCTTTGGATGATTTAGTCTATTGATAATCCTTCTTTATCTTTCTTTAGTTTATCGATGATCCGTATTTTTCCTTAGGATATGTCTTAATCTTTTGGTAGTCTTTCTCTATTCCTTCTTCTTTTGGATGTCTTATTCTATAGTTATTCCTTCATTATTCCCTCTTCGATCCTGTGGATATATCCTTCTACTGTCATTCCTTCAATATTCCCTCTTCCATTGCAAGCATTGTTCTATTTTTATTCCTTTTTCATTCCCTCTTCCTTTGCTTGTCACCAGATGGCACTGATGCCACAGTAGTAACTGAAAATGCAGTGTAGAAGTGGATACTGCGATTGGTAATATTTTTGTGATAGGAGGAAGATGCCAAAGCAGCGTAACGTCTCTATACGCCATTGCGCCATGCCAATCGTCATAAATGGCGACGATATTGCCTAGAATTGCGAGTAGGAATGAAATGTGCGCCACAATACCATGTTAGGGATATCACCCATTCCTCCTTTAATTAAAAAATCACTTCCAAAATAACTAAATAAAATCATACCAGCCAAGAACATATTTTTAATTAAACGCTCACAATTTATTGAGTATGTTATATATAGACACTACTATATTCAATCATATATTCTATCTTAAAATTAATTTCATTCATTAAAATATATGGCTATTTTGATATTGGTAATATTGTCAACGATTTGTAGCTTAACAATTTGCTAAACTACAAATCGAAGAAGAACAATTAAATCAAATCCATTAAGACGGAAATTGTAATTTAACATAGTACATTTCAATATGTATATATGGTCGAATGAAAAAGAACTTACCGCACGTTTGAAATCAATTTTCATGATTATTTAGGTATTATATTAAAATTTGGGTTTTTTAGTACATGTAATAAAAAATTGATTTATTTTCATAATTAAGTAATTATTGTTGTTCAAACTTTAATTTCTTTTGTAGTAGGTAGTATCTGGTTATATTTAATCAACCAATACATGTAAGCTACTGAAACAAAAATTACAGAATGTCATAAAGTTGAACATACCTTCTTACATAACTATATTTCTAGTCATTTAACGTAATTGTAGCTACAAGAGAAATCATTTCGATGCATAAATTAGCAGGGTTATGATACGCAGTTCAGCTGTGAAAACTAGCTCTCTTGCAATGACTAGATTTTAATACACAAAAGTAGATATTGTAAAAGGAAGGAACTGTGTAAAGCTTAGTGAATTATAAAATACTTACATAGCACATATGTATATGAACACAATAAATATGGTTTAGAAAGAAGCCTCATTTAAATGTTAAACATTATTAAAAAAATGAAACTACTAGATACACTAAAGAGAACAGAATTAATATATTTTTCATATTTAGAAGAATGACAAATCCTAATAGTAGTAATTTTTTATATACGGATACTCATAAATTGACTACTAGGAGTCTTTTTAAACGTAAGTATTTGAATAGGATCTCAATTAATAACAATAGATAGTTTTATATGCATACAGTTGTCAAACCTTTTCTTGACCTTGATTCATAGGAATATCATCACACATTATTTGGATGAAATTTGCAAAAGGGTGAATTTACCTGCAGTGAATTAAGTTGCGGCGAACTTACCTGTTGAGAATTGAGTTGCGGTGAACTTACCTGTTGAGAATTGAGTTGCGGTGAACTTACCTGTTGAGAATTGAGTTGCGGTGAATTCACCTGTTAAGAATTGAGTTGCGGTGAATTTACCTGTTGAGAATTGAGTTGCGGTGAACTTACCTGTTGAGAATTGAGTTGCGGTGAATTCACCTGTTAAGAATTGAGTTGCGGTGAATTTACCACGCAGTGAATTAAGTTGTGTTGAACTTACCTGTTGAGAATTGAGTTGCGGTGAACTTACCTGCGGTATATTGAGTTGTGGTGAACTCACCTGCGGTGAATTGAGGATGGTGAATTTATATGTAATCATATCTAATATGAAAATATGGAAGTAATTTGTAGTAAAAATTATTTCATTTATCACAGTTAATTTTCTTTAAAAGAAGAATCTTAAATAATTCAAAAATTAGTTGATGAGAATATAAATAAATATTATTAACTCTATGAAGCGTTTTCAAATAGCTATTAAAAATAGTGAATATTTTGTGCACTTTTCTCATGGAAATATACCTACGTATAACAGTGTGAATAAAATGATCTGAACATTAAGAAATAATCTCAATAATAACCTAACTAATATCCTAATTAATAACCTAACTAATATCCTAATTAATAACCTAACTAATATCCTAATTAATAACCTAACTAATATCCTAATTAATAACCTAACTTTTATCCTAATTAATAACCTAACTAATATCCTAATTAATAACCTAACTAATATCCTAATTAATAACCTAACTAATATCCTAATTAATAACCTAACTAATATCCTAATTAATAACCTAACTAATATCCTAATTAATAACCAGAGCAAGTAAAGATAACGGATCAGAGTCCGTTAATTTTACTTGCTTCATTTCTGGTCCGTTATCTTTACTTGGTTGAGTGATAGATTATTTGACCAATAATTGGAATAAGAACATAATTTTGGAATCATAGATACCACATTAAAGGATTTAAGCAGAAGTTTTTCCCATCTTTTAACTACTCGTTCTTCAGAACTTCAAAAGGATCACGTTTATTTGATCAATTCTTTCAATTAATAATATATGCAAAATTAATGTATAATCATTAATATTATCATTTATAAGGTTGTATATTTATGAAATACTAAAGCAAATATTTTAAAATAAAAAAAATTCTGGTCCGTTATCTTTACTAGCTTCATTTCTGGTCCGTTATCTTTACTTGCTCCTATACAGGGTGGGATGATATATCTCAGAAACTACTGACGTTATGATTTTTCTAAAATTACCATTGTGTTCGTCTACTTTTTGTACATCAATGGTGGAAAATTCAGAACTATTCGTTTTTTCAATATTGATGTCATAGTGATTATAGTAAACTGTGTCAAAAGTATGCTTGCGCATAAACCGAAAAATTTACCAAAATTATTTTTATTTAACAGAAATACCGAACACAACAATCCTTCACAATATATCATTAACAAACCATTATTAAATAAATATTTAGTCCTTATTCCTTCCTTAATTTCTACACATGTCCTCCATTTCTTGACATAACTCAATTCTTGTTCTCATTGCTGCCATAACTCTTTTAATTAATGCAAAATTTTCTTAGAGTAAATTCACTTCACTTGTGATTCTCTCATTCAAGTCGTCCAAGTTCACAGGCAGAGTTGAGTACTCTTACTTTTCAATGTGCAAATAAGAAAAAATCACCTGATGTCTTGTCCAGTGATCTTGGGGGCCACTCATTTGAATAGATTACTGCAATAATGCGATTGTTGAACACATCAGTTAGCAAATGTCGCACAGCGATCGTTATGGCAGCAATGAGAATATGGATTGAATTAGATAATTCGGGAAGAAATGGAGGACATGCGGAGGGATTCGGTAGATAGTGAGGAAGAAATATAGATTAAATATATATTTTATAATGGGTTGTTAATGATATGATATAAATATAAAGGATTATCGTGTTTTTCTGTAATTAAAACCAATCTTCGTAAATTTATGTTTGTGCGCAAGCATACTTATGACACCTCTTACTATTATCACTGTAGCATCAATATTGAGGTATGAATAGTTTTGAATTTTTCATCATTTATGTAAAATAAGTAGACGAACACAATGGTAATTTTTGAAAAATCATAACGTTAGTAGTTTCTGAGATATATCAAATCAAAGTTGGGTTCTGCTTTTTTTGACCCATCCTGTATAATAACCTAGTGCATACTATATAGTGCATAGTTTCCGTCAAAATGTTGGAATCTTTAAAAATATATCATTTTTATGGACACTTATAAAGTTTACTATTTTTTGTAATTATTATCCCTGACATTGTTTTTGCTCAGATAGTTTCAAATAAACAAAACTAAAATATATTTTATTCTTAAAACCATTTATTTACCTCGTATCAGAATAAATTTCCTAGAATAATTTCTTTTAGCTTTTTTGAGGTCCTGAACTCTGTACCTAAGTTTCACTCATGCATTCATCGAACCCTTCGTAGTTAGAAGAATAAAACGTACTTTTATTTTCTTCAGAATTAGAACCTATATGTAAGTATTTATAGGGTCCGAAAATGTGGAACTGTCCGATAATTAAGAACTTACGCTAGGGTCTAATTTTGTTAACTTTTGTAACTCAAATATTCTTAGCAAACTCCGTGGACTTGATTTGAAAATTTAATTCCATGATACTTTTTATTAAAATCAAAATTTTCTATATTTTACTTTATAATATTTTATAGTATTATACACATACAATATATTATTATAATACTAATTTATAGTAAAAACAGCAATATTCGAAGCAATCAATCAGAACGAAGTTAGTTAGATCAACTGGTCAAAGGGAAGATTTATAAACTACGTGTAATTACGTGATATAAAATTAAAGATAATATGATTATCATTAGAGCATTATAATCAATTCAAAGCGTTCTCAATTTTTTTTTAAATTAGGATAGGTTGACATATTTATATGTTCTTACCTTCATCTTATATGGGACTGTTTATACAAATAGGGTATTATTATTAAAATAGTAAAGCTCATCTAGGAAGAACTTTTCTGATAATTTTTCTTGGAAGTAAATTAAGGTTTGTGAAGCGGCATCCAAATAATTTGAGGCTAACAAGTAACTATTAACCCAAATTAAGTGGCCCCGCCCATTTTATCAACATGAAACCCTTAAGCTCCTCCCACTTTTACCTCTATTCAATGTTATTTCGGCAAAGGTAAATGAAAAATATATCAAAATATTAAGTTATAAGTTATTCAATTGAATACTCAATTAATTTTATCGATTCAGTAAGTTAAAACAAGAATAATATTGTTTAATTGAACGAAAGAATATTATAAGTTTCAATAGAGATGTGGGAGGGACTTTCTCTGGGCTTAATTGATGCAATGGCCTGGCGATAGACTCCTCCCCATTTTTCGAGACAGAGGTACAGTGATGGAGAAAGTGTCTTGGTAGTAACATGTGTCGTGTGCCTTAATAGCGTGTACCTAGATAACATGTACCTAGATGACGTGTACCTAGATTAAATTTGTGGTGTATTATTTAACGTGTGAAAATAGTGAGGACTTCAAGAAATGGATAAAAGACTTATTAGTTAGTGGATAATTATTAGATATTTATACTAATGGATACTTGAATGTTTATTTACACACATAATTAAGTGATATATTTATTTAGAATGTGTTTAAAATAATTTTCATTGCAACCAACGTAGATTGTAAAATTTTCATGTTCTTAAGATCAATTCAGGTGAAATATCTGCAGAAAAAGATTTTTATTTTTATGAGTGGAAAATCTCCACAAAAATGGAGATTTTGTTACTTTTTTTCAATAGATTTTTCCAATAAAGTAAATTTATGAAATATTATTGTTTCAAAGTTCTATCATTTCGAACCACTCTTAAAATGTCATTGAAATACATACTTAAATTACATCACTAAATGTATCCACTATACCTTTCTTAAAGCCTTTAAAAATCATATTCGTCAACTATACATTGAAATATATTTTCAGAATATTTTATCGAAATCAATTAATTTGAAATCTTATATTTTTAAACGTCTGAAAACGTTTTCTTATAATTACTTTTATAAATTTAATAAAACAACATATGTAGTCATAATTTCCATTAAAGATATCAAAGTACGCAACTGTTTCAATTGATGAGAAATAAATGAAAATTTTCCTCAGTTAAATTCTTTTTGAACGCTTAGGAAAACTTTTTCAGTAACTAAATTTAACTCAAACTAACTACAGAGACACATGTTTGATACTTTTCTCTACCAAACAATGAAAACACCTGCGAATAATATAGTAGAAACACCTGTATATAGAGGGTAGAAAAGAAATACACATGAAAAAGGCTTTCCTTTTTATAGTTACAGTATATACCCCCAAATCGATAAAATAACGATAAAAAGTATTCCCATAGTTCCATTTTAGGTGTTTCAGTTCAAATTTAATGCTATTCCTACCATTTTTAAACTCTCTTGGAAAACATGGATTATAAGTTTAATATTACAATTTTTTTCCTGATCACGATATATATAAAAAAATAGGCTGTAAGAGAATAGGTAACATTTCAATATATGCTTAAAATAAGTGTACTCTATAAATCAATATAAGATAACGAGTACAATGTAAATTTAACCGACTGAAACTTAAAAAACAATAAAATGATTCCAATTTTATTTTACTAAACTGATTCTCTTTTACATTCATAAATAAATTTAATTAACTATTTTCAGTTGAAATATTATCGATAGTATCATTTTTCTTTGCAATGCCCTGTGACGTGACCTCTTCACGTCCCTCCTCCCCCCACCCACCCCTATCTCCTATCAGAGACACGAGTGACGAGCAGACGAACATGCTAACGAACCACGAACCTGTGTCCACCTCGCACCGACATGCCAAGAGCTTCGCCATGGAATATTTATTGTCCGGTAACGAACCCAAAAGAGGAGTGAGGTCCCCCTTCTCCCTGCCCCCCAAACACTCCCCCCACGGATCGGTCCGTCACCCCCACAACTTCCTAAACTTCCCCGGTCTTCAACTGACAAGTCATTTGTCCCAATTATCCCAATTCTCAATCCCCCAACACATTTACAACTCGTGTCTTCTCTCAGGCCTCCCTCCCCCCCTCATGCCCCCCATGTACCCTGCCCCCTTTCCACCACACTTCCCCCCATCCAACTCTCACCCCTTTCTTCTTTCCTCTCACCCGGCAATCAATAAGTTGGTGCCAAGCGCCAGCGAAGAGGCCGATTCTGCGGTCGAATTAGCAGGCTTCAGTCACGGCCTGCGGTCGAATGGCAGGGAGAGACTGTCACTCAGTCACTGCAATGGGGGAGACAGACAGTCACTCAGTCCTCTCAGTGACTTCAATAGTCAGGCAGAGGATTTGGGACTCTTGGACCACGACAAAAATGGTGAGGGAAAATTTAGGGTAAAAATTTTGTGTGTCGAAATTATTATTGTGAATTAGTGTAATTTTCTTAACAGATTCATATATTAAAAAATTACGATAGCGACTTATTAATGAGTAATATTTATTAATTAGTAATTTTTATTTATAAATAAACTTATTGCTATTAATTCATTAGTAATTGTTATTTATGAATAACTTATTGCTATTTATTAAACAATTATTTATTAATAAGTGATTGTTATTGATCACTTAATTATTAATTGTTATTTTCAATTATTAATAATTTCTATTCATTAATTACTAAATTTTATTTATCAATTATCAATTAATGACATGATATTCACTTTTCAAACCGTGTCATTTAAATTAAGTTCTAACTAACTAGTACACAAGAACTGAATTAAGTTGCGAAATGAATGCAATGAGATGAAGGATGAATGCTAGGGCAAAGCCCCATTCACCAGATGTGAATGAAATACCTGATAAAAATCTTAATAGGTTTCGAGTAAATATCCCATCAAAAGATATTATTAATGAATAATGTGTTGATGAATGAATTTATTTGGATGTGTTTATTCATAAAAATGAGATACTATTTTAATATAAATTAATATGAGTTACACACTTTGTTTCTTTATTTAAACATTCTATTAAATATTGTGTATATTCTATTCATGGTACATATTTAAGGTCAATAATGTAAAAGACCAATAATATTCTTCGGGCATGCGCAATTCTCTTTCAAAATGTGAATAGTTTATTTAATCTATATGTGTTAATTGAGTGCTAAAATACCTATTAAATTTCATTAGAAAATTTCAGTAAATTAATTTTTTTGATCAAAAACTTTTCAATGATGGACATAAATAATGTCAACTAAGAATAAATATTTTTAAATGAAGGTATACAAATACCATTATTATTGTTTTATATATAATTTCTTATAATTCACATGGATATCAATCAATGAATTCAATAAAGAAATTCAAAAATTTATACCTGTGGTAGATTAATATTAAAATTTGAATATATATTATGAAGAATTTAATGATAATAGTTGAATATTTTCAATAAATATTTCTCATATATATATATTAACTTAATAACATTTATCTCTTTTTCCTGCTTATTTTTCCACTAAAGAGTCTTGGCAACTAAGTAGGGTAATTCCGTGTTATTGGTCAGTTCTAGATTTTCGGACATTTAAAAAATATATAATAATTATTATTTAGGTTTTATTTTAATTCGTATCCATGACACCTGCATGCACTAACATGGATACGATTAAAATATAACCTAAAATATAATGATTATACTTCGAAAATGTGGAACCGTACGATAACTCGGAACTTACCCCACGTGTTAATTATAAGGTGGAAGTCAGGACGATGTTCAAAGGTGTTAACGTAATAAATGGGCGGAGTGCATTACAGATGTAATAAGTGGGCGGGACATCAAAGGCAAACTTGAAGGGGCGGGGCTACTCAAACCTATAACCTAAAAGTGGGCGGAGCGTGTAATCAATTTAACAGCGAAAGAAATAACACTTTTTTTTCTATTGAGGTTTAATTTAATGGTTAGTAATTGATAAATTAGTGACTACATGGCATCAATTTGTGTCAGGATAATGTACGAGTTTATTGTGGAGGAGAATAGATGAGAGTCAATTTAAACACTTTTAACTGATTCGATCCCTTATAAATAATAAGAAGGGATTCAACACCTTTCTGACGTTTATGATTTAGAACATGATTTAAAATATCTAGGGATTAATTCCAAATTATAAAATAAAAATATAGAATAATTGATATGCCATTCTTGTAATTATTAGATATTAAATAGTAATTAAAAATGATAATAAAATAACAATACAATCATAAAAAGTACAATACATGTTATTTCAATAATCCCCAATCATCTAACTAAGTTTTACTAAGAACAATACCTCTAAGATACAATTAGGGTAAGGTACGAATTACCGGTTAGTTCGACATCTTCGGTCATATTAGAAAAAAATGAAATAATAATTTTTTTTCTATATATTGGTATTCATATACCTGCAGGTATCATGAATACCAATTAAAATAAAATAAATTTCTTATAAGACCGAAAATGTGTTACTGACCGGTAACTACTGACTGAATATCCGTAAAGTATAGTAATATAAAATATTTTGCACGTCCTAATGTAAGCAATTGAATGCATTCAAATTTGTTATTGTCTGACATCCTTAAGTTATGTGTGTACAATTGTGTGGTTATTTAACCACACAATTATGTGGTTATTTAACCACACAAAACTAACATGTGATAAATGTTGTGCATAACTAAAGGGGTGTAATGCTGAGTTACCGTTTGTCTATTGTTTATGTGTTTGTAGAATGTATAGCCATTAATATACGTTTTCACTCTATTGGATTAAAAAATTTATTAATGCTGCCCAAAAAACCAAATTGGTTTGAAATGGGTTTGAAAAAAAAAATAGTAAATTTGTTAATTATATAACATAGTAGAAATTTAGTAAAATATAACTATTGTGTCATTGTTAATGTGCATCATGTAACAATTTTTATATCTGTATTTTTTTTTTTCAATAAAGTTTATTTATTTAATTTATTCGTAACTTACCCTAGTTATTTATTTTGCCTAGCTTATTTAAATTTTCTTTACTTTTTATACATAGAAATAATTGGGTATATTTTATTACTGATTTCCCGTGGCCTTTTCTCTAACTACTTTTGTCTCGTATAAAAACTATGAATGCGGTCACCTTTTTACTGTTGAGGTAAAACGGTAATTAATGATATCATAAAAACTCAACAATTATAACAGTATCATTAAAAAGAACTATAAAGTATAGTAATTATTAAATACTGAAGAAGTGATAGTATAAATCAATTTTTAATCACACTAGATTAATAATTGAAGATATAAGAGTTTTGATCCTGAATAATAAAAATAATTTTTGTATAAGTATTTATATGCATGCATTTGAATATAATCTTAAACTCATCATATAAATAGAACTAAACTGACTGAACAACAGGTACTGTACTAGTAAGTATAATTTATTTACTTATATACGCTTATATTCCTAAATTATAGCGTATAATAGTAAGCAATAGTACTATTTAATCCTATATTGAAGCGTATAATAGTATTTAATCCTATATTGAAGCGTGTAATAGTATTTAATCCTCTAAATCAAAGCGTGTAATGGTATTTAATCCTCTAAATCAGAGCGTGCAATGGTATTTAATCCTCTAAATCAGAGCGTGCAATGGTATTTAATCCTGTAAATCAGAGCATGTAATGGTATTTAATCCTCTAAATCAAAGCGTGTAATACTATTTAATCCTCTAAATCAAAGCGTGTAATACTATTTAATCCTCTAAATCAAAGCGTGTAATACTATTTAATCCTCTAAATCAAAGCATGTAATACTATTTAATCCTCTAAATCAAAGCGTGTAATACTATTTAATCCTCTAAATCAAAGCGTGTAATACTATTTAATCCTCTAAATCAAAGCATGTAATACTATTTAATCCTCTAAATCAAAGCATGTAATACTATTTAATCCTCTAAATCAAAGCGTGTAATACTATTTAATCCTCTAAATCAAAGCGTGTAATACTATTTAATCCTCTAAATCAAAGCATGTAATACTATTTAATCCTCTAAATCAAAGCGTGTAATACTATTTAATCCTCTAAATCAAAGCGTGTAATACTATTTAATCCTCTAAATCAAAGCGTGTAATAGTATTTAATCCTCTAAATCAAAGCGTGTAATACTATTTAATCCTCTAAATCAAAGCGTGTAATACTATTTAATCCTCTAAATCAAAGCGTGTAATACTATTTAATCCTCTAAATCAAAGCGTGTAATACTATTTAATCCTCTAAATCAAAGCGTGTAATACTATTTAATCCTCTAAATCGAAGCGTGTAATACTATTTAATCCTCTAAATCAAAGCGTGTAATACTATTTAATCCTCTAAATCAAAGCGTGTAATACTATTTAATCCTCTAAATCAAAGCGTGTAATACTATTTAATCCTCTAAATCAAAGCGTGTAATACTATTTAATCCTCTAAATCAAAGCGTGTAATACTATTTAATCCTTTAAATCAAAGCGTGTAATACTATTTAATCCTCTAAATCAAAGCATGTAATACTATTTAATCCTCTAAATCAAAGCGTGTAATACTATTTAATCCTCTAAATCAAAGCGTGTAATACTATTTAATCCTCTAAATCAAAGCGTGTAATACTATTTAATCCTCTAAATCAAAGCGTGTAATACTATTTAATCCTCTAAATCAAAGCGTGTAATACTATTTAATCCTCTAAATCAAAGCGTGTAATACTATTTAATCCTCTAAATCAAAGCGTGTAATACTATTTAATCCTCTAAATCAAAGCGTGTAATACTATTTAATCCTCTAAATCAAAGCGTGTAATACTATTTAATCCTCTAAATCAAAGCGTGTAATACTATTTAATCCTCTAAATCAAAGCGTGTAATACTATTTAATCCTCTAAATCAAAGCGTGTAATACTATTTAATCCTCTAAATCAAAGCGTGTAATACTATTTAATCCTCTAAATCAAAGCGTGTAATACTATTTAATCCTCTAAATCAAAGCGTGTAATACTATTTAATCCTCTAAATCAAAGCGTGTAATACTATTTAATCCTCTAAATCAAAGCGTGTAATACTATTTAATCCTCTAAATCAAAGCGTGTATTGGTATTTATACACATTTCCTCACTCACATTGATCTGTTGTGCTTTTGACAGTCTTTGACTATTAACACATAAGGCTATTCTACCGCTGTTAGCTATTATGATAGCGCTATTGTAACGCTATTAGCGGTGCTCTCTCACAATAGCGTGTATGTTCGTCTGTGTGTAACTACACAATACACTGTGTAACTTTACAGTACGCTGTGTGATGGTATGTGTACCTCAATTAGCCTGAAGAATTATAGGCATTTACAGTTATTTGTAACCACGTGGAATTTAACTACAAATCATTAGTAACAATTAAATAAAAATAAATATTAATGAATGATAATATTATTAAATACGGTAGCTATTAATTTAATAATTTTCATATAAAGTCATAATTGAAAGTAAATATTTTAAATGAATAGAATTAACCTGTACTACTTAAATGTTCAATCTTGAATTTATTTGATAATTATTACACTCTCTTCATTATTGAGATAACATACATGATATTAAATATTATACTTTGTGAACAAACATATAATTAAAGCTAGGGTATACTGCATATTGTTAATGAAACGAAAAAAAGTCAATTCATTTTATACTATACTGCATGTAATGATGAGTATGATATTATACTATCACCCTCTATGAATATCACCCTCTCTATCACCATCATCCTCTATCCCTATGAATATATATCTCACCCTCTATAACTATCACCCTCTATCTCTATCATCCTCTATCATTATCATCCTCTATCATTATCATCCTCTATCATTATCATCCTCTATCATTATATATAGTATCACCCTCTACCTCTTCTATCACTATGTATATATATCACCTCTGTCACCCTCTAATCGTGTCATTCTCTCTCAGAGGAGGGTGATGAGCTGCTCATAGATCCTGTAGAGAGTGATGAAGATATCTGCACAGGTGAGTAAAGGCTATAGTGATGTATTTGCAGTAAAGGCTATAGTGATGTATTTGCAGAAAAGGCTATAGTGATGTATTTGCAGTAAAGGCTATAGTGATGTATTTGCAGTAAAGGCTATAGTGATGTATTTGCAGTAAAGGCTATAGTGATGTATTTGCAGTAAAGGCTATAGTGATGTATTTGCAGTAAAGGCTATAGTGATGTATTTGCAGTAAAGGCTATAGTGATGTATTTGCAGTAAAGGCTATAGTGATGTATTTGCAGTAAAGGCTATAGTGATGTATTTGCAGTAAAGGCTATAGTGATGTATTTGCAGTAAAGGCTATAGTGATGTATTTGCAGAAAAGGCTATAGTGATGTATTTGCAGAAAAGGCTATAGTGATTTATTTGCAGTGAAGGCTACAGTGATGTATTTGCAGTAAAGGCTATAGTGATGTATTTGCAGTAAAGGCTATAGTGATGTATTTGCAGTAAAGGCTATAGTGATGTATTTGCAGTAAAGGCTATAGTGATGTATTTGCAGTAAAGGCTATAGTGATGTATTTGCAGTAAAGGCTATAGTGATGTATTTGCAGTAAAGGCTATAGTGATGTATTTGCAGTAAAGGCTATAGTGATGTATTTGCAGTAAAGGCTATAGTGATGTATTTGCAGTAAAGGCTATAGTGATGTATTTGCAGTAAAGGCTATAGTGATGTATTTGCAGTAAAGGCTATAGTGATGTATTTGCAGTAAAGGCTATAGTGATGTATCTGCAGTAAAGGCTATAGTGATGTATTTGCAGTAAAGGCTATAGTGATGTATCTGCAGTAAAGGCTATAGTGATGTATTTGCAGTAAAGGCTATAGTGATGTATTTGCAGTAAAGGAGGGTGATATAGTGATCTGTTAACTACAATTACCACTCTCAAATGCCATCTACCCACAGAGAAACTTATGGTGGGCCATTGAAGACTAAATCAGAGCCAGTCTCAATCTACTACTGCTCCACCATAACTTTCTCTATGGGTACAACCTCATTCCATTTAAAAATATTTTGAATATTACTATTATAATATCTTACTCAAAGGTCCTCTCCAGAAGTATATAGTTTTAGAGTTTTTGATGCTCTGTGTGGAACAATTCTACGATCCAGTTAAACGACTCAGAAGAAAAAGATTGGACACGCTTAGTTTTGAAATCCTCTTGAAATTTGATAAACAAACATGCAATTTTCTACTATTTTATACCTTAACCCGTATATTTATTATTGAATTAATTATACCTACCTTCAAATGATATTCAAAAGAACGGATCATTCTTTTTCTTTAGACTTAGAATTAGAAAACTCAGAAGTAAAACGGATAATGCAGTGTATTGATTATAAAAACAATTAGAAGCATATAGAATCAAACATATGTGCTATCAAATTTCATAAAATTTATAGTTAAGTGATAAGAACCATTAGCCTCATTGATTGAAAAAATAAAACAATTTGCCTGGAAGGGACTTTCAAATTATATAATAATAATATTTCAAAAATAAATATGTTTGAACATATTATTTAAATTAGCAATGAGAATTTTTTCTATTTTAATTAAATTATTCTTAACATTTTAATTGATATTATAAGAAAGAAATGTAGTTTTTATTTAATATAACTTTGAATAGGTAATTAAAATTTTTAGGATAGAAAATTAGGCATGCCAATTTCTATTTCAGTTGAACCTCGAATCAAAAACCAAATTAACTTGCATTTATAATTTGGAAAAGCAAATTAACATGCATTTATTATTATCATTATAAAAGCAATTTATCATAACTTTCTAAGCATTTCTCCAATTTTTGCTGATGCCAGTCTATAGTTTTCTTTTAATCAATTAAAGGAGACACAATTCAGCTATTTAGAAATAACAACAATAAACAATAACTGCAAACTCTATTGCGATTGTGCGAACAATTATTCTTAGTGGAGTAATTAGGCAGAAGGTATTAAACAAATAAATAGTTAAGAGAATTAGCTGATGTTGGGGAAAAACAACCTTTCAAAAGAAAATTATATTCACACTTTTAAATTAAATAGGTAGGTAGAAATTGAAATTAAAGATAAGTATAATTTAATATGAAAGGAAGAAGTTAATTTTTATTAAAGCAAATCATTATTAAATTACGTATGGTAATCCAGTAGGAAAATTCAACCAATGTTTAAGAGCTATCTATTCTTACCATATAGGTTCCCCTTGGGATATTTTGAATTAAAAGAAATGTATATTTTCGTTGTTCAGAAGACTTATCTCCGAGTCACGGCAGTTCCACCTCCGTCCAGAACACACCGGGGGGATCTGGTGTGAAGAGCAGGCGCAGAAGGACGGCCTTCACCTCTGACCAGCTGATGGAGCTGGAGAGGGAGTTTCAGAGCAAGAAGTACCTCACCCTCAGTGAAAGGAGTCACATTGCCCAGACTCTGCAGCTGAGCGAGGTGAGTGGTGTACCCTTTGAGGGTATTGATGGAGTAAACACCATTATGGTCTTGATGGGGTAAACACCATTGGGGTTCTGATGGGGTAAACACCATTGGGGTCATGATGGGGTAAACACCATTGGGGTCATGATGGGGTATATACCATTGGGTCCTGATGGGGGTATACTCCATTGGGGCTCTGATAGTCCAGTAAATGGTTATTCTTTAGATTGTGGATCAACCAATTTGTTAGAATAGTTAAACCAATTTCTTTAAATTTAATTTGCTGCCTAAAATGTAAAGGGGCTGAAGAATTGTTCGTTTTAATGGTTTGATTTAATTTGACCACTAATTAATAAATTATTATATTATACAGTAGAACTCCTCTATAGTGAACTCCTCTATAATGAACTCCTCTATAGTGAACTCCTCTATAGTGACCTCCTCTATAGTGAACTCCTCTATAGTGAATGAGTAAAGATTAGGATGTAGCCTGAATAGTGAATATATTTTCTTTAGTTTCACCTTAAACAGCCATCAGTTTCTTACAACTGATGGCAATACATCTCAGACTAAAGAAAATTTATTCACTATTCAGGCTACATCATAACTCTTTCACTATAGAAGAGTTCTACTGTCAAACGACTATAAAATATTACACAGTGTTCCCCTCTTGTCCCTGTAGGTACAAGTGAAGATTTGGTTCCAGAACAGGAGGGCCAAGTGGAAGCGTGTTAAGGCTGGCTTGGTCTCCTCAGGCTCCTCTGGTGCAGGCACTGGTGCTAAGGGTGGCGTTGCAGCTGGTCACAAGATTATCGTACCGATTCCCGTTCACGTGAACAGGCTCAGCAATCTGTCTCAGGCTCATCAGATTGAAAAGTGTAGAGGGGCGGGTGAGGGGGTCAGGGATGGGGGAATGAATCTATCCACTGGAGGGAATAAAAACTCTACAAACGGTTAGTCTTTTATGTATGATTGGTACTTTTTTTATTATTTAACTGTTGTATTTCGTTATTTATACAAAAATAAAAGTTATTGTAATTTAAATAATTGAAAAAAAAATATCATTTTACCAATGAAAAAAAAATGAAAATTTAGAAATGTTCGATCAAAACTAAAATTTTACTAACCAACTCAATATCACTTACCCACACAGGACTATCTCCTCAGTCAGTTTCTTCTCCTCACTCCTCCCTTCTAAGAGGAGTATCTAGTCAGTCCTCTTCCCTCCTCAGAGGAGTATCTAGTCAGTCTTTCTCCCTAGGCTCCTACTCCCACACCTCCTCCATAGCGTCTCTACAGTCCAGACAGTCTGCCTTTCAGGGTGAGGGAAAAATGACTATTTATATTAGCTTTTATGTTTATAGCAGTTATTTCATGCTTACTATTTGGTAAGTTTTTTAGTTAGGGGATCGTCCCCATAACAATATTTTTATTTCACATCGTAGAACTTAAAAATTTGATACACATATAAAACATCGAATGGGAAATCATTTTTGTTCGTGGTAAAATAAAATTTTCTTCAGTGAAAATGAGATATGGAGGAAAACTTTGATTTTAGGTGGTTACAAGAATTGTATCTCCTCCGTCAATTCTTGACCTACAGTGATAATATGAGTAGGTATCATTGGATGTGCTGAGACTTAGGCAACAAAGGTATTATCATTTTTTTTCTTCAAAATTCTAATTCTGGGATTGAAAATATCCATTTTCGAAATAACTTGTTTTTTTTCGACGCCTTCGAAATGGACGAAGGAGATACAGTTAGACTCCCAAAAAAGGGTACTTTTCAGGAGAACTGAAAGAACCAAATGAAGTTTTTGAATTTTTTTTTAACTTCAGAGTAAGATTTTTGTAACGAAATGTACTCTATTTTGTTGCTGAAGTCATTGCGCTTCCACTACTACCCATATCATCACTGTAGCTAAAAAAATGAAAGAGGAGAGACATCTCTTTTACCTCCCCCCCCCCTAAAATCACGTTTTCTTCCATATCTGTTTTCTAAGAAGAAAATATAATTTTGACTTGTATCTAAAATGATTCCCCATTCGATGCTTTATAAGTGTATCAAATTTTGAAATTTTACGATTCATAATAATAATAAAAAAAATTGGAGTGACGGTCCCCTTTAGTTATTAAAATTTTACTATTAAGTTATATACTTCAGTTTATTATTTAGTTCCATATTTAAGTTTTTAAGTTAATCAATTTTTACTATTTAATTTTATATCTTCGTTAGTTAATTTTTACTAATCAATTATTTATTTTATTGGTAATGGCTATCTTTTTAATTTATTTAGTTAACGTTGAAATTACTTTTTCGTTTTCACTATAAATGAAATGTTAAGACTGCAATGACTGCATCTCTTCCACAGGACTGGTGCAGTCACTGCCTCAGTCTTTGCAGTCTTCCCTCCACCGACTGGAGGAAAGTGGAACAGCCTCCCAGTTATTATCCTCCACAAACTCCACCCTCCTAACCGCACTTGGAGGTAAGTCACTGACTGTGTAAATCACTGACTGAGTAAGTCACTGACTGAGTAAGTCTCTGACTGAGTAAGTCACTGACTGAGTAAGTCACTGACTGAGTAAGTCACTGACTGAGTAAGTCACTGACTAAGTCTCTGACTGAGTAAGTCACTAACTGAGTAAGTCACTGACTGAGTAAGTCACTGACTGAGTAAGTCACTGACTGAGTAAGTCACTGACTGAGTAAGTCACTGACTGAGTAAGTCACTGACTGAGTAAGTCACTGACTGAGTAAGTCACTGACTGAGTAAGTCACTGACTGAGTAAGTCACTGACTGTTGAAATATGCTTTTAAAACTCCTTAAACATTCGATAGAAATGTAATAACTTATTAATTGACATTATTATCAATTAACAATAACCCCCCCCCCATCAGGCGGGTACTCACCAGTCACCTCCACAGCCCCCCTCACCCCCCAGGGGAGACTGGCCCCTCCTCTCTCCTAGTCTACAACAACAGGAAGAACACCTAAAAACTTCAGGGAAAATTAGGATATAACTCCTTTTTAGCAAGATAGTATAGGGTAAATTACGAATTATCGGTCAGTTCCACATCTTCGGTCATATAAGAAAAAACAATATAAAAATTAATATTATTACACAGTGCTATCTAATACTTCTGCAAACCCGGGTTTGCAGAAGTATTAGATAGCACTGTGTAATAATAACAATTTTCATATTGTTTTTCTTATATGATCGAAGATGTGGAACTGACCGATAATTCGTAACTTACCCTATGTATGTAACTATCTCATTTACTTTACAAGCAATATGAGGTAGGGTAAAGTACCAGTTACCTGATGGGAATTAATAGATGGGGATTTCAATAGGTAAACGAAATATTGGGAAACGCAAAAATATTAACATTGAAATACATTCGTTGTGGAGAAAACAGTTATATAATAAAAGATAATATGATTATATAGCTTGTTATTTTAATTATGTATTCTTTACTTATATGTGACTTCCACAATCAATATATTTTAATGATCATATCTATGCGTTTATTAATAATTATCCATTGAAATTCCCATCTATTAATTCTCATCAGGTAACTGGTACTTTACCCTGTTAACCTTTTGTCGCTCCAGGAGAGTTTGTTTTCACACTCCGTTAAAGTGACTGAATATAATAATTAGAGCGGCAGAGGGTTAACACTGAATCGAAATGAAACGTGTCATAAAATGTAAATAAAGTCCTATATAAAGCATATTAGACATTGAGTTACATTTTCAAAATTGCAAATATGATTCAATTTACAATTTGTAAAACTTCAGATTCTGTTAAATAACATTACAGTGAAGTAATAGTAATGGAATTTAACAATATTCTTAACTTGACAACAAGAATGTGATTCTGTATAAAAGAAGCGTATACAGTTTATTACTGGTGTAGTAGATTCAAAGTAACTGGTGCCCCAGATCTTCTGGGAAAAGACACACGGAAAGCGCACTGAGCAGATCATGTCAGCAGAAGGCATTACTGGCCAATGAAGTGCAAGTGATGACGGGATTGAGATTGTTTGAAACTCATTGCAATCATCTGACAGCTCAAACCTGTGCTCTGATATCTGCAGTTAACACTCCGTAGGTTTATCCCATCACTACATAGGCCTATGCATCCAATCCATAGGTCTATGCCATCACTACATAGGCCTATGCATCCAATCCATAGGTCTATGTCATCACTACATAGGCCTCCTCTTTTTTACTCAATTCGTTTTGGATTTTGATGGATTATAAGATTTAGAACTTTAAATCAATCTACCACGAGTAGTTCAGAAATTTTACTCTCCAATATAGGGTAAGTTACGAATTATCGGTCAGTTCCACATCTTCGGTCATATAAAAAAGAAACAATATAATAATTTTTATTTTTATTGGTATCCATGATACCTGCAGGTATCATGGATGCTAATTAAAATTAAATAATTATTATTATACCGTCTTTTATTATAAAACCGAAGATGTGAAACTGACCTATGATTCGTAACTTACTCTACCTATTTTGAATTATTGTAGTTACTTTTTATTTAAAAGGCACTGTTAATGAATATGTTTTCAAATAATTGTGTATAGTGAGTGTTTTAATTGTGTATTTGATTTTTAGTGATGCAATATTAGTTATTTAATGTTATCAGAATTTATTATGTGAATAGTTATTTTAATAAGCATATTTAGTTATATTTGTACATTTTTTGAATGCTTGTGTGTAAAAAAAGATGTTATTTTATAATAGAAAAGCATGTAGAATATTCCGAATGTAATAAATAGGTTTGAATAAATACTTATTCTACTCATTTATTTATTTTTAATTCCTTATTATATTCGATAAAAAAATAAAATTTAAATGTAATTAATATTATCAATAGCAAATAAATTATTTATTAACTATAAAAGTGAAATAATCTAAACAAATATAATACGGAAATTAAGAAGGGACGATAAAAATAGTAAAGAATAATGAAAAAACAAAGAGTGATCAAAGTTAAATAATTTAGGGACAATTAGAAAAATAATAACATGGCAATGAGAAACACCTTAGCATTTAGCACACACTTTTAGTATAGAAAATGAGTAGTAATTTCTTTTCCAATTGTCTGAAACCATAGCAATCGAGATATAAGAATTTTATTCACCTTATGCTTTCATGTATAGAGTATAGTCACCATCACCCAATGCACTATAGCACAGTGTGTACTCGTCTGTCTTTCTGTTGGTTGGTTAGTTGGTTGTAAGAAAGATGTCACGCTTTAACATTTAGGCCCCCGCACACGAGCGTTCCGGCGCCGCAACGTCAAATGAACGCAGCCGCATGTACAGGGCACATGAGCGTGTGCCGCAATGGAAAATTAACCCAGATGCATAGAGAGTGACATGTAGCATGTACCAGTCACACTATACCTAACTAGTTACACTGTAGGCTATCTAACCAGTCACACTATACCTAAACGGATCAAAATTGTAAAGTAATTGTTATTGGTACGTACATATATCGGTTACCAATACGTATCGGTACATATTCATTCAAAAAGTTTATATTAACTTCATAAGGGCTTGATCGATACAGAAATACCTGAATTAACTCTGTTTTCTCGTTATATTATTTCTTTGTAATAACTCACAGACTGTTAAAATGTAGGGTAAAAATATCTTTCTTTTTTGTTCAATAAAAATGTCTATCTCTACTATTTACTTACAATTACCATTGGAAGATGCGGCAACAAACCGTCCGTGGGTGCGCACCCTCCCGTAGATTTGATAGAAATGACTGGTAATGCGGCATTCATCAGCCGTCAAGGAAACGCATTACCCTGCGTTCAGAATTGTCCGTCTCTCCGGACGGCGAAGAACGCTCGTGTGCGGGGGCCCTTAGTATACGATTTAATTCCATCATCAAAATAATTGTTCGGATAACAGAAAAATTTGAATGACTGGGACACAAAAGATCCGGCTAACAAAAAACTCGGGATAAACACAATTCGGATACAAATTATCCGGGATTACAAAAATAAAATCCGGATAAAAGAAAAATCCGATATTATAGAAACAAATTCGGAATCAAAAAACGGGTTTCGAAACCATTTTCACTCCTGGCGGCATCTGCAAGAGCCATGTAATTATATGCTATTCCATTGCAGATTGCGCAACGTAATGTTTTAGACGGTATTTAATTATTTGCCATTTTGTTATTCACATAAACCAAAAAGTAGTCAACTAAATTGCTTACAATTTGATGGGACGATTGGTAGTTAATGATATCTGGTGAGATTTTGAGAGCGATCCGTTCAAAGGTCAAGGTCAATTAAAATTCAATAACTCAAAAAGTATTCAATCAAATTACCTGAAATTTGGTGGAACGATTGGTTATTATCCAACAACCATTTGAATAAATTTGGGGAGCGATCAAGGTCAAAGGTCAAGGTCAACTACAACTCAAGGCAAATTATTGAATAGTTAAGGTCATTTATAAGCGGCGTTGAAGGTATGGGCTTTAAGAGGGCCTGTCATCTAGTTTACCGTGCTAAACATGGAACATTATGGAAATTTCCATATGTTTTTTATTTATAGTTATTACATACAATGTGTTTATGTGACTCTATCAGATGCTTTCAAAGAACAAATGAAAAGTGAATATCATGAGGGAAAGGCTTAAAAAAGGGATTACAAACCCAATTTCAATTAATCATAGATTATTATATTATACAGTATTTAGATATCTTAAAATATCGTATATCAATATTTAATAATGTTAAGACATTATGATAAAGAAGATCAATCCAAACTAGAATGGCAGAAGATTCCTGACTCCGTAAGTGGACCGGGAAAGTCCGTCCGGCGGTTATATCCGGTGACACTCACTCATGCTCTATTGTCCGGTGCATTATCGGGGGAATCAATTTCCCGGTGGTTAAGTAGATAAATATGATGGCAGAGCTCGTGATTCGCTGGCTAAGGGAGATCTGACATCTCAATGGCTGGTCTAAGTGGCCCCTCAGTGGCCCCATAGTCTCCTAATGACCTTATGGTTCCTGTGGCATGATAGTAGCCTCTCCATTAGAGGGAAAATATGACCACTGACCCACCCTCACTGCAATATCTTAAATTCGCTAAATTAGTTACGAAAAAAAAATGACAAAGGGTGAGTTATGAATTGTTGGGCGGTTTCACATCTTCGGTCATATAAGAAAAAATGATATAATAATTATCATTTAATTTTCATATCGTTTTTAAATATGACCGAAGATGTGTAACCGACTAATTGGTGAAATCATTTATATTAATTTTAAATCGAATTGTATATATTGATTCATTGCAGTGAGAGAAGAAGACTGTGTCTCCAATGACTTCCATTAGAAATTAAATATTTAATTTACTTCTGTACATTGACGTAATTGAGTAACTTTTTCGGCAAGGAATTAAAAGGTATATAAAGTACCTTAAGTATATACCATTTAATAACATGGAGCTTGAAATTAAATAAAAATATTCCCTTAAAGTTGTCATACCAATTTATGATCAGTTATGAAATATTAGTAAATTTATATACATAATTTATATCAGATAAATGACCAATGGCTTATCATTTACAGTACGAGTCAAAAAAGTGGGTACGAAATTAAAATCGACATAACATTAATAAGAACCATCATTTCTTCGTGCAGTTTTCTTTAACTGATGCAGATTTTGATCTATTATATTAACATTATTCGTTTGTTTCAATATCTCTAGTAGTTTTTCCACAGGATGGTCATGAGTAGAGGGTGGTGATAAATTATTGCTTATTTAGAAAAGGCATAACTTATATTTATTCACTTTTTTAAATTTGTTATTTTGTGAAAGAGTTATTTCACGAAATTTTCAGCAATATTACAAATATCGTATTGATAAGTCGCTTCAATGAACATCGCATGAATTTGGTGAATATCCTATGGATCAGGGGACGTCAGTTAATTTTCTTGATAAAATATAGGATACATTTTAATTAATCAAGATGATATAGATGATAAAAAATTAAATGACATTTTAAGTACCTAATTATTATTATCAAGTACATTCACATTAACTTTTAGTTAAACGTACACATTTGCAATTGAAAATTAAAAGATTAGAACTAATATTCATAAACAATAACTTTTGGAGATTTTTTCACCTTTTTCCGATCACTCTAAGAATTTCTTGTCCCAAGCGATTAATTGTGGTGGTCTGCGATCAAATACTGTCCGAGACAGTCTCTGTAGATGGTGCTTGTAACCCTCGGGGCGAATGGGCCCTAATGGCCTCTACAAGGTGGCTTTATTTGTCATGGCAGAAGCTGTCCAAGGGACAATTTGCTACAGATTTCGAGA